>JAACNH010005259.1:0-20926 GCA_019447015.1 Hymenochirus boettgeri | reverse complement strand
ATATACCATGACCTGGATGAATGAGAACCTTCACAAGCAGATTTCCTATATATATTTCCTGGATGAACTGATTGCTTTGATGGCATCATCCACTTGATTATGGAAACGGAGATTGGTGTTGGTGTTGGTGTTGGGGGGGGGGTAACGATAGAGGTATGTGCCTTGATTGATTGCTTTTATCAGATCCTCAATTGAAATCTGTGGTAATGATGGTACAATCAATGATTTTCCAATCAAGTAAACCAGTAGACATACTTCCTTCCCCAAATATTGTGTGGAAAATGATGTTCCCAATTACCATTTCTTGGAAAATTTACCACAACATGTGTATCCAACATTGTTTGAATAGTGATTAGCCTGACTGCGCATTTCTCAGTTTACTCATTAGGCAAAGAAGGAAAGTATTTGCCCTCACAAAGAAAAAGCTCAGTACAGGGCAGTACTACTTGGGATATGAATCGAAACACTATTCCGGCACACTGCTCCTGTTATGATGATACACCTAAGGTATAACATTTTGTGTTACATCCGGTATTTGTCTTAACTACTGCATGACTTTAACACCGGGTTTTGCTGACATTCAAAAAGTCACACAAACCTGTCACAGTATCTTTATGGAATGAAGGCCCTAATTGTCATATAATTGACACATTTCATGTAAATTCTATGGGGCATAACCGTGAATATACTGTAATTGTGGCAAGTTATCTGTTGCTGGATTATAATAAATAATGTACCCTCTACAATTTATTAGAAGTCGCCTCAGAGTCCCATGACATTTATAGAAGACCTGCAGGCTCTGGCTCTTACATGTTCACAGAACTCCTTAGTAACTTCTAATATCCTTATAACTTACAGCAGGGGTACATTTTCCACTATAAAATGTTTTATATAAGTTAACAGATGTAGGGGGAAAATGGACAGAACAATTTGGACCCACATTCCTGTTACATACACTAGTGTCATTTTTGTGAGGACCCAGAATTTTGTTCTTGTAATGTAATGACATGTCTATTACAAATCTTACATTTTTTAGTCTGTGAAAACTCTCAAGGTGTTGCTCTTACATCCAAACAGCCTAAAGCAGATTAGGAAGTAGAAATAAGGATAATCAGTTCTTACAAACCACGCAGAGGTGGTAAAATGATCTACAAGTTCTTCCTGCATCTAAAATGTAATTTTAAATATTGCAGCTGGAGGGAACCAGCAATGGATTATAATATATAATAATGATTTGTCCAATTTCTGTCAAAGATCCAGGCTTACTTTTATATCTACACTTAGGGCTAGGCCACACTGCTGCGTTTTTTTTGCGTTTGCGCTTGCGTTTGCGATTGCGATTTTTCAAAATTATTGAAAACGCGGCAACGCAAAAAAACGTGCGTTTTTCGATGCGATTGCGATTGCGTTTTGCGTTCTGCATTTTTAATCGCAATCGCATGCGTTTTCCTATACTTATTGAAGAAATCGCAATCGTTTGCGTTTCAGTGTGGCCTAGCCCTAACAAACCTATATACAGTAGTAGAATGGTACAGTGGGAGGGGGAGACAGAGAAGGGGGTTGATAAGGAAAAGGGAAGAACCAAGACAAACAGGGTTATTCAATAAAAGTTCTTATCGTTTAAAATGGTGCTTACTTTGCCCCAACCAATCAGATGTAAGCTTACAAATGTTAAATAATATCTGATTGGTTGGGGCAAAATTAGCACCAATTTAAACGATAAGAACTTTTATTGAATCTCCCTGATAGTGTGTCAAAAAGTTAAATGTGAAAAAACAAGGAAAGACCCACTATGTATATTATTGGGAGCAGGAGAGACACATGCAGGGGAAGATAAAGATAAATAAAAGGACACAGAAGAGAAGACAAATGTGAAAAAACTAAAGGTGAGTAGTGTCATGTAAACTTTGGCCACTGGTTATGTAAAACATCATTGGTCATGTAAAGGGACTACTATCCCCACTATACGACGGATTCACCAGTACCAATGAGATGTAGGTACCCTTAATCTATCTCTAAGGGAACTAAGGACAAAATCTGGAAATTCCATGTAAAATCTGGTACTAACCAGGTATGCAATAAAAATATCCAATATCCCTGCAGAGACATAGTGGTACATTTGTCCACTGTGCAATATTGTTCATACATGTACAGTCTGTGTCTCCGTGAGTGGAAAATCTTTTTAGCATTCCCATTTGTTTGTTCCAAAGCAGCACATTTTTAAAATGGAATGCAGGGTGCATTTGTAATTGTAATTACTGTGCACATTTTCTGTGCACTTGTATTCCCTGATGTGAATGTAGCCTATTTCTGTTTGGTCAAGTCGAAATATTATCTAAAATTCCTTTCATCAAAACCAGCATTTTACTTCTAATTTTAATAAAAAAATCAGATGAAAAATGGATCTTAACTAGTTGCTAAGATTTGGTAGTCTGCCAGTTGGGAAGAAAAATGGTACCACTGATATTACAGTGTAACCAATCATGTGGCCTAATAAGAACAATGTGATTGGTCACACTGTGTTATCATTTTTCTTCCTGACTGGCAGACTACCAAGCAGTTTATATTCTGGTAGTCTGTTGGGCAGCACTATTGGGTCAAATTTTACCCTTTTTAAGAATCCTAGCACACAGTGTTCTCTCAACTGTACTGCCATACACAGTAGCATTAACAATAATGTAAATCAACAGTTAGCCAGCATACATAACTGTCAACACCTCAAGTACCCCCAGGAACTGGGATAGAAGAATTTCCTGGCACTGCAGTGGCAGTGTGAGAGGTAACTGTCACTTTCGTTATTGTTAACGTGGAGTTATCTCTCTGCTGAGCTTGCCCCATTGTAAATTAGACACTTCCATAGCACACTGACTCCTAGGGTAACACACCCAGTGATGTGCACTAGGTTATCGCGCTTCCAATTCGCATGTGCGCTGCATGACTTTTTGCACGTATTGCATGTATTCCAATAACACAGATCTGTACAGGAGCAAGTGCTGCCGTGCGTGATAGTGGGACCTAACCCTTAACCTGTTTTCACAACAGGACCACGGTGTGCGTCAGTTTTCAGGGCACAATAATATAATCAAACATCATATATAATCAACAGTCTGAATGTTATAGTAATAAGGTTCCAGAGCACCATTTCTTACATGAGAGAATTTCCCTTTAAGGTACTATTAATGGTATGGTTTAAATCACACACTATTTACACAGCACAGAGAATACTTCATACAAAACAAATGATATTAAGATTGTCAATGAATGACATTGTCATTACAAACTATAGATATATAAAATACTATTTGTCACACAGCAGGGATGAGATAACGCAGGATCTTCATTCAACAAAAAAAAATCTGATAAACCAGGATCCAAGAGAAACTTAAATATATTTGTTAACCAATAAACTATAAACGTAGTAAAATAAAAAGATCCTAAAAGGCCAACTAGTACTATAGAGAACTGTGCCAATTCTGCCATTAAAACCAAACACAAAAAGACACAAAAGTGATTTAACCCTATAAGGTCAAAAACACTTTCAAACACTCTGCAGATGAAAGGATTACGCACTTCACATGAACCGTTGATGTGATTATAGCCATTAGCTGGAAAACAGGGGAGAGGTTGGACCATAGTCTATTAAATGTACAACCTCCACTGTTTCTCTGCCTTTCTCCAATCCTGCGCCGTCTGTCTGCTTACTCACCCTAGTGTTGTTCCTCTCCGCCTTTAACTCAGAAATCTCTTCTTCCCTTTCTAATAACTGCTCTCGGCATAAATTCAGCTCCTTTGTGAGTGCTGCAAACTCCTGCAAAGAAAGACAGAGAGTCGTGAGATAATGCAGAGAGAGCGCATGAGTACAAAACAAAACAAAAAAAAAACTTACGTATTTGTAAATCTCAGGAACACCCATTTCATTCACAGATGTGTTTTTATGGTAATTATGTCCTCTCTTTGATATATTGCTGTAGTATCAATTATATTTCCAAAAACATGGATTTCCTATTCCATAAAAGAACAGAGCTGTAGAAGTTTGGAGAGAAACTGAAAGTTGGGAATAGGTGCATTTTCTACCATTGGCAAGAAGGTATAGAAGGGATGTGAGTGGCTTTCGGAGTACACTGCCTCTTTTGTGTAACCTGGGTCCCAACCAGATCATGGGGGAGCCTGTGGAAGGTTTTTACAGACCCCTGCAAACACACAGCCTGCTTTGTGCACCTTGGGACATTGCAAAGTCTTTTGGTTATTTCACTGTTTTCTTTTCAGTCATTTTTGGTGAGTGGGGAGGGTGACAGGGAGAAAGGCTTACACATATTGAAGATATGCACAGCACAGCTCTCTGTCTACTGAACTCTTTAACTGCCAGAGCAGCCCAGAAACTTAACACTCCAGTAGGAAAGGATTTGGATCTGCATGGAATGTTAATATATTGGTAATGATTATTTTTTAATGAAAGGACCCTTATGTTTTTATAGTGCAATTCACCTCAGTCAACGAAGTTGCTACACATTGCCTTAAATGGCTTGCAGAAGCAAATCAACTTTTTCGACACAGAAATTTTGAAGTAACTACCCTCTACCCTAGCTCAGTGAGTGCAGACATGCTTAGTGCTTTTCACCCAGGAAAAGAATGAGGAATCATTAAATCAGCAACTTATATGTCCCTGGGTTATAACTGGTAGTGTATTTGCCGTAAGTTTAATATTTTCTTAATTCTGAAAAGTTATAAAAGGAATTACAAATAAAGGTGAGTGATAAACAATTTTTTCCAATTCCTCTGTCAACTGACAACCAATTAAAATGCAGGCTTTACATTTAGCACACATTTTCATTGGTTAGACTGTTGGCCCAGGGAATTAAGCATGGCAGCCTTATTAGGGCTGTCAGTAATAGCAGGTTTTTGTGGGAATGGGGATGGTCAGTTTTAGTGGATGTGTTTTAGTACCCCTTTGGATAAAATGCAGTACCGTAATAAAAAAAACAAACTAGTTGCATTCTTATATAATAACATTCAATATCTCTTTTTTATGCCCACTGCCTGCAAGGGTGTTCAATGCTCCCCTGTAAGAAGAGGGCAGTTCTGCTTACCTACATCACTAAAACCTAGACACAGCCACAGATCAGCACTCTAGTGATAGCTAGTAAAGTAGAAAAGTGGTCTGCAATGTATTCGTATTGCAGACAATACGGACAATGTTACGGCCATAATGCTCTCAACAATACAGCTCTTTTATAGCTATTTTCCTTCTTATGTACAGTTTGGTTTTTTGCTCTCAAAAAGTCTTCCTCTCTGTTACCACATTTTTCTTCTTTCAGGTAAGACTTTGCTCACCATGCTGCCAGACTCTGAAACTCCTCATCAGTCTTTTCCCAAGGAACAAGCCATGTCTGATCACATACCTGACATACACGAGTTGGTAATTTCCTAGCAATTTGATCAAAAATATCAGCCCGCGTATTCTTACCTTCCCCACCACCGAAAACTCTCACCACTCTGACCGGGCTTCCTCCTCAGCCCATATGCTATCTCGAGATGAGTGGAGGCTATAGCAACAACTATATACTATACTGTACAGACAGTCTGTGCTGCCCAGTACTAAATAATCCACAGAATGGTACTGGTTCAAATAGAATCTCTATTGGAGGCACGCGTATTAGAAATATTACTGCAAATCTTGGTTCAGCAGTTTAGTGCGATCATAACAATAATGGTAAAATGGAGTATAAGGGCCAGCGCTGTAGTGATGCGACTGTTCTCTAACATAAACTGACATGAGAAGTTTCTGGAGCAAAACAGCTGAAGGCTGAATTTGTCAGAAAATTTCCAATCAATTTCAAGGCGAGTAAAATGCATCGTTTCCTTTGCTTTATAGGGAAAATGCATTTTCTAAAATTCACAATACATTTTTCAATATTATGTGCACCCCTGTTATCTAACTGGCTGGAGCTTGGAAGCCAATGAACTGCCTGCAACTAACTTTCCTAAGGTTTCCTGCTAGTGTGATTTGCTCCGATCAGGTGTTCGATTCACATTGCCAATGCAGTGCTATTGGAGTGGTCCCAGTATGTCTGATTCTGTTATTGGAATGCATGTACGCACAACTTTTTATGTGTTTTGCATGTGTCCCATTAACATAGATGGATACAGGATCGCAGTGCATAAGGGGTTTAATTACCAGGGGAACAGGGGGAGCAACCACAAGGGGGCTGGGAGCTGAGGGGGCCCCATCTCCTTATTTTTCCCATGACAGATACAGCCTTCTCCCAGAAAACCATTGTGGATGAAGCACTGATAGTGTTATAGTGTTTCTGGGGGGACCAGTGAATCCTAGTTACACCACTGCAGTGCGCACAGCATATCACGCACAGTAGCGAATTGCAAAAACCATGCATTCGATGCTGTACGTGATAGTGGGACCTAAGCGTTAGAAGATTTTCTATTGATGTCTACCAAATGAAGTTAATATCAGCTTCATCACACTTTAGATCTCATTCACCTTCAACCACCACTAACTGACAATGGCTTTGTTTTTGTTTGGGGCTGCACACAGCCCCAAACATCCCCTTATTAGTTCTATCTAGACATAAACAAATGCAAGAAATCGTGTCATTGTTTCTCCAGCATAAATTAACCAATTTTAAAACAGCTATTAGCTTTTGCAGGTACAGCTATATCCCCTTCACAATACATATTCCAAAGGGTTTCATACAACATTTCTTCTAAACTGACACCGGTGCATCCAGACAATGTTGTGTGTAGATATGAATAATGGCTTTTATTAGCTTGCATGAGGCTCCATGGGGATTAAAGGGAAGGCTGCCGTTCCATTGGTGTGCTGTGATGTAACACAGGTTTGTGAGAAAAGCTGCAGCGCCGATAACTGGGGCCCCCTGTACCCCCCCAACTGTGACTGTGCACAAAGAGAACATCAACGCATTACATTCAAAGGTAAATTCTAAGGACTGTGAGTCAATGCAAATTGTCCTCTACCAGTCTCCATGATTGCACAAAGGTGCTTTTTTTTTGATTCAGTGCCCTTTAAAAACTTTGCAAGCCCATAGGTCAGTATATTTCACCAATAAATGAATGGACTGGGTCACTGCTAAGTCAGACAACTCATATTACACCTATGAGTAGGATGTCTTTTCATTAGGTTAATCCATGTATCTCTGTCTAACACAGATGGAAGCCTAATTTATATGCATTAGCTTTATAACATGGATATAGAACTAGTGACCCTCCAGATGTTTAAAAACTACAACTCAAATGCTGGGAATAGAGACATTTATAAAGGAGGAAAAATTCCTTTACCTTAACTTTAAAGCTTTTTTTTTTATCTCCGTATCTCTTAAAGATTAAAAGTCAATTTCAGGGAAAAAAAATAATTACTCTGTCATAAACTAGGACGTGGCTTAATGTTAATGCATCTAAGATTAGAAACTTATTTCTGCACCTGAATTACTGTCCCAGATTTTGAGACAATTCCAAATTAATTGTATAGATATCGCTTTACTGCATATTCAAGAGATTCAATTCAGATAACAAAACACAGAATATGTTTATTTCACTTTTTGTATTAAAAATACCCCTGTAAAATATTTTGCTACAATAAACTCTGCTGCAGGCTGTATTTACCATTAGGCACAGTAGGCACGTCTGTGGTTGGAGGGGCGGCTGTCGATCTACCACCAATCCTCCCCCTTTAAAATATATTTTCTACCCAAAAATGAGAAAATGGGTGTGGTTTGGGTGTGTGGTCTATGTTAAAGGGCATGTCCGCCCATAAAACTAAACTTCATACACAAGTTAACTATCTCCCCAAACCCCAAACTGAGAGGCAGCCAATCACGGACACGGCTGCCGGCTTCTCAGAATGCCAGGGGAGAGAGGGAAGGTAAGTACAGTTCTGGGGACTTTCTTAAAATAATTTTTTGCGGTTGGGGCTGGGGGAACCTATACAATTAAATGGCCAAGGGTTTTATGGTAGGGGGAGGGATAGCAAAACGGGAGGGAGAGGGAGAGGGAGGGGGAGAATGGCTGCAGTACGCATGCCAAACTTCTCCCGGAGGCCAGGTAGGAGGCAGAGTCCTATATGGACTCTGCTAGCCTCCTGGTGGGCAGTTTTTGGGACTTTGGGGGGGGATTACAGGAGAACCTTATGGAGCTGGGATGTGAGGTAAGTATTAAACTACACTACATGATGGGGCCATTAGTGGGGGGGGGGATTATAGTTTTGGGGGTGGACATGCCCTTTAATTCTTTGGATATCCCCTTTGTGTATCCCTCTCTACTTACAGCCATTGGACCACATACAGGGTCCCTTAGTGGCATGTATTTATAACTGCAAGGGAAAAAAACAGATACGCAAACAGCTAATGCCATAAAATTTACAGTTTCTAAGAATCTTGGAAATTGTAAGAAATAATTGAAAACCACAAGGCTCTCTGCCATATAATTTACAGTATATAGTCATGGAACCCACTTGACTTCTAACACCATATTATTTCAGAACCTTTACCTCTAATCTTCTACACTTTTTAGAGAACCTTAAAGGAATGTTAAAAGGATGGTAAAAACAATAAGCAAATATGGCAAGAAATATTTTCCTGTGACATTAAGGCCATGTTCACCTCTCTAATGAAAAATGATATATAGGTAATCACCCCCAAAACCCAACACTACAGTTTGACATTTTTACAAAGATCTATCCCCTTCTGCTAGTTTGCTCTTGTGATAATAGTAAACACTGTTTGTCAAACCTTTCAAATACTCAAAATTACCATCATGTGTTCTTAGGCTTATTTTTGTTAATAAAAGCAGAATATAATAATTTTCATTAATGTTAGATTCTGAACATTGGATGTGAGGGTTACTACAATATCCAGGTATTGTTTTTAGGCTTAGAGAAGGGACCTAGACAATAGAAACATTGATGATGATTATGGTTCTTCCCTTTCGCTTTGAAACGTCCAATTTTCATATAGGCTTCACCTTCTTTTTGGCCCCAGTAAATAAAATCATTTTATTCTTTCTGAACCAACCTTAAAGGGAATGTCTATCCTTAAAACAAAAAAAAAAGCAAAACAAAAAAAAAATTGGTCAATTGTTAGCTACCTGCCCCCATCCCCAACTGATCTATTTTGCACTTTATTACCTGCATTACTAACCATATACTAAGGATAGTTAATGCCCCTCCATGCAGTCATTCAAGGCTGTGACAACTGACATCACAGCCAATGATTGACTGCTGCTCCACCTGCTGCCTTCTCTGCACATGCTCAAGTTTATAAAAAGCTCTGTGAGCCAAGAGTGGAGGCAGATACCATTTCCATAACGGAAAAAAAAACTTTTGAATAAATATCTGGTCACGAATGCATGTAATAAACTAGTAAAATTAAAAATAGCAGTTAGGGGTTGCAGGTAGATAACTGACAAGTCAACTTTTTCATTTTAAGGGTGGACATCCTTTTAATAACAGAAATATTGTTTTGCCATTTAATTACTGATATTTAAAGGGCTCCACAATAAAATCTTTGTACAGATGGAGATGAATGCATCTCTGAGATAAAGCCTACCAGATTTCTACAGTTACTGGAGTGTTTTATTGGTTACAGCAAGGCAAACAGATGAGTGGCACACGTAACTTTAGAAAGTATAAGGCAGCAATCCTATAAGCAAGCTATAAATAAGGTAGCAATCTACCAATCTGAAAGATTAGATTATTTGGTAATAAGACCCAATGTATATTCAGTAAGATCAAATATGCTGGAAATTGTATAAAAGAATTTCCATACAACACAGTTGGATCAAATTTAAAAGAGTTTCTTTGATTGCTAAATCTTCCATTGAATCCTTCCAATTTAATGCAATTCAAGTTGCATGTGGCTTGCAAGAATATATGCAGACTTGAGCAGAGATGCTAACAGTCTGTTTAGGACAGATAACAACTGCACTATGCCGAAACCTCTTTGACACATGCAAATAGACTGAAGGATCTATGCGAATTAATGGAAAACAACATTAATCCAGAGGGAGAAGAAAAGCTCACTCCCACTTCTCTGTGTTATGTAGCCCAGAAGGAAAAAAATTCTAATTATAAATATACGCTAGGAAGCACTGTCCTCTCCTTTTTGATTGACTAGCAGTTTTTTTTTACTACAAAAGTGCAATTTGAAATATAAAAAGTATATTTTCTCAATACTATGGGATATAAAGCTTTTATGCTGTGAAAACTGTAAATAGCTTCTGAGCATGCTCAAGTCTGTGATTTGCAAGTGGGGCTTGTAATTTATTGATATTTAAAGGGGAAGTTCAGTGCAAATACATAAGCTTTTCAGAAAAAAGAGCAGTATTTTTTCATCCCAATGACCTTAATCTGCCAATTCAGCATTTTGTCTGTGTATAATAAAGCAACCGAAATACTGACTTCCTGTTTGCAGGACCCCTAGTAGAGACCGTTATGGTCTTGCCCTTGACCCAGCGCCTGGGTTGATTCAGTTGCTCAGTAGAGATCTGAGCATCTTTGACCCATCCAACAGCCAATCAGTAGAAATAACTGTTAGGAACATTCCAAGGATGTGGTGCATCCTGGGAAGAAGAAGGACTGTTAGTACCTGAAATGTCAGCACACTAATGTCAACAGCAGGGAACAGCGAAGGGTATGAAATCAACTGATTTTTCAAAATGGGAGAGAATATGTAGAATAAGTAAGAAGGCATTACACAAACTAACAATTTACAAATATTGATAATTTACACTGAACTGTCCCTTTAAACATAGATTCTCCCTGTACGTATCTCATGAACCTGATCGAGTAGAGATCAGCTCTTTGTTTTATGCTAATTTCATTTGATAAAATTATAAAGTATGCAATAATTTGGCTGACTTTTCAGTCAGATCACCATTCTAACTGCTGGAAATAAAATGTATAAAATAATTACGGCGTGCATTTGCCATATCTATTTGCTATTGCTATTTTTTAATCTCTGAAAATAAAATATTGCCAAAATATTTAACACTCTGACATTTACAATCTCAATTGTGTTTAAGATCAGTCAAATGACCATTATTACTTAAAGGTCATGCCCACCCTTAAAACAAAAAAACTGGTGACTTGTCAGTTATCTGCCCGCAACCCCAACTGCTATTTTTACCATATTATTACATGTATTTGTAACCAGATATTTAATAAGTTCAAATCCTTTCTGGCAAAGTTATCTGCCTCCTCATTCTGTTTATAGAGTGTTTTATAAGCGTGAGCATGTGCAGAGGAGACAGCAGGTGAAACAGCAGTCAATCATTGGCTTGTAGGGAGGGGCCATCTAAAGGCTCATACACACGCACGATGTGTGCCCTGAGCCACGACCCCTGAAGGCTACAGGCAACAAACGGCTGTTCCAGCCGAGAATCGTCCTTGTGTATGAATTTGGTCAGGGGTCGTTCGTTGATCCGAGCGACCTCTGACCGTACACATACACACGGACGATTCTCGCCCGAAACGGACGTTCGTCGTGTGTTGCCGTCAGGTGTTGTGGCTCGGGCGCATATTGAGCGTGTGTACAAACATTTACTCTGCCAGAATGGGGACAATAATTATCTGGTTAGTAATGCAGGTAATAAAGTGCTAAATGTATCAGTTGGGGGCAGGTAACTGACCATTTTTTTGTAAGGGCCTCTTCTTATAAACCATATTATGCCCTGAGATTCACCCAGAGCCGCACTAGCTCTGGGCAAATCTCCAGAAGCGGATTTACCAGCATGGCTCTGGGTGAATCTCACCTGCGCGTAAGTATTTGGTATTTCTTCTGGCAGGGCCGTTTCAAAGCATAGGTGACCTAGGCAAACAGCTAGGGCACTGAAAGGGTGGAGGGCACCATTCATTTTTTTTGTCTTAAAAAACAGGGGTCCCCTGTTGCCTTCCTGTCTTTATACAGTACAGTACGATTCCTTTTCTCTGTTAATTGTTTTAGGTTTTATAATCTATACATGGGGCAGCACGGTGGCTCAGTGTTTAGCACTGATGCCTTGCAGCATTGAAGTCCTGAGTTCGATTCCACCTTTGGACACATCTGCAAGGAGTTTGTATGTTCTCCCCGTGCTTGCATGGGTTTCCCCCGGGCACTCCGGTTTCCCCCACAATCATAAAGACATACTGATAGGTTGTATGTGTCAAATAAATGTGCTTAGATTGTAAGCTCTTTGGGGCAGGGCCTGATGTGAATGTATACATGTAATTGTAAAGCGCTACGGAAAATGTTGGCGCTATTAAATCCACAATAATAATAATACAAAGACTAATGCAATAGGTTGTTGGGGGGTAGTTGGGAAGGGGGCACCAGTGAGACTTGCTTAGGGCACCATAAATATCCAGAATCGGCCCTGTCTATTAGCCAAGCTTCAGCTTGGATCTACCACTGGGATAAGGTACAACTTGCAATCCTATAGCAAACCTTACATATGTAACATGCTAACTAACAGGGATACCATGACTTTAGTTGTCAGGCAGATTACATTTTTGCTAACATTAAATTCTTAACCCACAACTGTGTATTTTACATACTGAACGTAGGGTATGTCCTAGGATACTCCTGTTTGGTGACATAGAGAGTGAGTAAAATTCATTCAAAGTATTTATTTGTATAAAAATTAAAGGACACATGGGATAATGCTGCTCAGGAGGCATCTATTGCAGCAATACACTTTGTGTATCTTTGGGGGGCATTTAAAACACTATGGGGTAAATATACAAAAGAAATCCATATTGTAATACTGTACTTTTACTACAGTTAGAAAATACTTTGAGAGTAGCATATCTACGCCTATTGACTGGTACACAGCCTGATGTTTTTGACAGCTCAGAGGAGGAATTTGATGTGTTCTTCAAAACAATGACTACTGGTATTCCAACTAATATTTCCTCAAAATCCACTTCCATGGCGAGCGGCTCAAAATATTGGATGGTGTATACCCAACTTAAGCGTTTGGATCAGGGAACTGTAATCTTGTGTGTTTAGGCGGGCCAAACATAATACTCATTATCTCCTACCTTGTGTTAGATGCTTGGCCCCTTAAAGGGCATGTCCACCCTTCTAAAAAATTTTTTATATAATATTCTCCCTGTCCCCCCAGCCCCAACCTCTATAGTTTTAAGTTCAGAAAGTGCCCTAAACTTTACTTACCTTCCCTCTTTCCTCCACCGCACTGACAGGTCCTCTGCTTGCAAGAAAATGCAAGCAGAGGGGCGGGGCCGGCAGTCGCGTCTGTGATTGGCTGAGCGGCAGCTAATCACGGTTGCGGCTGCTGGGAGTTCAGTGCGGCGGAGGAAAGAGGGAAGGTAAGTAATATTTGGGGCACTTTCTGAACTTAAAACTATAGCGGTTGGGGATGGGGGGACAAGGAGAATATTATATATTAAGGATTTTACGCTAGGGGGAGGGAATCCTAATCGGAAGGGAGAGGGAGGGGAAGGGAGAGGGAGTGCTGCAGTGCGCATGCCAAACTTCTCCCGGAGGGGAGACAGTAGGCAGAGTCCTATATGGATATGCTCTCCTCCTGGTGGGCATTTTTTTTGACTTTGGGAGGGGATTACTGGAGAACCACTTGGAGCTGGTATTTAAGGTAAGGATTTTATTGCACTACACATTGGGGCCAGTACTGGGGGGAATTATAGGTTTGGGGGTGGACATGCCCTTTAATTCCCCATTTCATAAGTGACTTCATATTTACTGAACAAATCCTACCTGTGGCAGTGCAATGTTTAGCTGCCTCTGTAACGATTCCTTCTCATGACCCAATTCACGTAAGCGCAACTGAGCTGTGGCAAGGCTCTCTTGAGTCTCTCGAAGAGTTTCCAAAAGTCGCTCTCGCTCATTGAGCATATTCACCATCAACTGTTCAAAGTTTGCATCGTCTGAGCTATAAGTTGAGCCCCGGCGGTTGTCCTCATTAATGGTTGGCATGACTTCGCACATCATTTTGCCAGCTTCAAGTTGGAAAAACGTTAACCAGAAGAAAAGGCACCACAGGAAAACAAATTACGACAGATCCAGCCAAGGCAAAGAGGTGGGATGAAGACGATATTATGACTTATTTGAACGAAAACAAATCACATAGAAGGCCCATCTTTAACATAAGATCCTGACAGACTCCCTGGTTCCAAGAACCTGGTGAAAAGATCCAGGAAAAGATTCCAACCCAACAAAGCCAACAGTGGTTTTGACATTAGATGTTGTGTTCAGGATTATACTCCAGTGGAAAGTCCATTTATCCAGTTTATGTAGGCATGTGTACCCTAGAACCAGAGAATAAAACAATGTAAAGGAAATCATTGGTAGATTTTGCATCATAGACAGATCAAATAAGTTTTCCATGTTTATGAATAATGTATTTTAAGGAAAGCAGCAAAGATGATATGTACATGTGAGTAGTTTCTGTAACTAAGGTTTCCATGTTGTAGCCAGTACAACTTAAGTTCGTCACATGCATGCAATTCCTATTGCATTGAGCTGACAGACCACATTGGTATCTATCGGCACACATGAGGTGGGAACCGCACACATGGACCCGACCGATCACCCATATGGGCAGTATGGGGATCGGTCGGCAATGAGGCCATACACTGACCGATAGTATCAACTCTCTTTACTTAAAGGGAGCAGATACCGAACAATGTAAAATTTCCATCTTTCCTAACCGACCATAATACCGACTAGAATCATTCGTCACGTAGTGGTCGGTCAGTTTCAGCCCCTACACACTGCCGATACTGGGTAAATCTTGTTGGTCCCCGACGGGATTTTCCCGTTATAAACAATGCGTTAGCCATCTTTACATCCCATGTAGTCTTCAAAGAGCATTGTGAGCATGTGCAGCTATTGCCATGGTCTTTGACCCCACTATAGTAGTTAAGCAAGCTAACGCTAATGCTACTTTTAGAAACTTACAGCCCATGAGGTTACAGGTTCAATTCCCCAGACTTTTTTCCCCCTCAGTGCTTGACTGGAAATAAACTGCAAATATTTATATTTTTTTATGAAAAGCAAAGGAATGTGTGGGTGGGGGGGAAAGAGATTGTTTTAATAAAGAGTTGCTCACTGTTAAATCTCTGTTCTGTGCCTGAGAAGCCAAATCCACTGTTCTGTGTCTAACAGAAGCTTGTCTCTATGCTGTAACATGATTGCCTGTCAGTTTCTAGGGGCAGGTCAGGCTGCAGCTTCCTTGTTTTGCTGTGCACTTGAGAGCATGTGAAGTGTGCATTGTAAACTAAAGGTTCCCTTACATACAGCTTACCTTAAGACCGATCCAGCAACAATTTGTGAGGAACCGCCTTTCCGGATCTCCTTTGTGCAGGCATACGATCGTAAAATGAATGGTAAAAGGGGGACCTCGCAATAGTATGTCGGCCACAAGGAAGATCCAAAGAAGCGGTTCCTCAGAAATTGATAAAATGACGCTGGATCGATCATAAGGTAAGCTGTAATGTATGGACACCTTTAGACTTCCAGCAAACCCAGAGAAATGGATTTTGGGAGCTGACCCCATAGTACCCAAAAATGTATTTCATAAATCAACAAACAGCCCCAGCAGTGCGAAAGGCAACACATAGCTTTATGAATGTGCTTTCTTTATTGGGGCAATGTAGTCTGGTGACTTTGCTTGTGAAGGTTCTCATTCATCCAGGTCATGGTATATCTGTTGTATTCAATTAGATCAACTGGACTTGAAATGTAGTTCTTGAAGACGTTTCGCTAGTCATCCGACTGGCTTTCTCAATTCAGAATGACTTGTACAAGAATCTGTGGCAATAATGTACCCTGGAAAATCCCAATTAGCATATCACAGCCAGGTGTTAAGGGTGTGATTAGATAGTGGCTAAGAGGTGTTATAGGAACGCCCAGAGTAAGGTGTTAAAACAGCATTGTACATGGCAGACAGTTGGTGAACCCTTTAACTATGCTTAGATAATTGTGGGTGCATATATAGTATCATTCTTTTAGTAAGGTAGCTAAAATAATAAATAAAACAAAAAGAATTTCAAAATTTTCAAACCAATATCTGTTTTTCTGGCTTCTAAAATCAGCAGCATGGGGGGGGGATTGTGAAAGTTTCTACTGGTTTTCCCAACTAGTCATAGATACGCGCTTCCATTAGAACCTGCCAATGACCTCTCACTAAAGCCTGAGTCACTGGGAAAAGAAGGTCAGCTCTTTGCTCCTAAATGCTGCTAATTTCAGAGATTAGTTAATTATCACAGAATTCAATCATACTTATTTTCATTTTAGCTTAAGCTCTCAAATACAATACATTTGGTAGTAGAGATAATCAAAATAAAGGGTTTAAACGCCCCAATGATAAGATTTGCAGAGCTCGCTCTCTGTAAGACCCAAGAGTGAGGACCACGCAGTTTAGGTGCTCACCCTAGGTAGTATTAACTGAGGGGAGGAGACATGAGTGGCCATAGCTGCCCTTTAACATGAGTGTTAGGACAAGGCCCCACTAGGCAGCGCACAAGAATCGCACAATTTAATGTTAACCTATCGCGCTCATGTGATGCACACCAAAAATGGTGATCGCATGCGCCGTGAAAAGGGTAGACATTGCAGGGCAGCGGAGACAGTGGGGCCAACCCCATACTCTTCTATTGGTGTGCGCTGAGCACTGCAATAACACGGCACACACAAAAATAGCCTAGTGAGGCCTAGCCCTTAACCTCCCATGAACTTCTGGGAATAGGCCCCCATTTTGGGTTCAGAAAACTGTCAAGTGGGTTCCTCCTAGATTCTCCCCAAACTATTTTCCGGTTAACATTTGAATGTGACAGTGTAAAGATTTACATTTTTATTGTACTGTTATGGAGATTATTACAGACAAAATGATGGCTTTTTTAACTGCGGCCACACTATGAACATACGGTATGCATGTGTGAAAAGCACAATCAGAATATGCTCTGATTTTGCCATTTTTCTGCTATTGGATTGCATGAGACACAGATAATGGTAATTACATGCACTCCGATAACAGACTATAGCGCGCAGTGTGGCCTGCAAGCCGTGATCAGCCACACACAAGAATCGTGCCAGTACGGCCATGTGTGCATTGGCCCCTGAACCCTTTTAACCCATGCCCTCATCTAGCATAATAGACAAAGCAGCTAGATAGCTTAGGGAGAGGTGGGCCAAAAGGAGCAAAAAACCCTCCACTAATGCTGCTATCTGACAGTATTATAATCATCCTTTCCCATTTAAAATTCTAACAGCAATTGACAGTATTTTAATACCAGGTTAGTAAACAGATTACTGCAAGAAGGTCTCCACCCAACATGGACAGAACACAGCATTTTTATTACAGTGATGCTATTAGTTTGCTGATGTGATACTAGAAAGGACACAGTTCACCTTAACCTCTTTCTATTAATGTCCCAATGTGGTACCAGTCATTAATCCAAGCATCTGGTTAAAAGGCGTCTTGAAACATTCCCAGCTGTCTGATTGTCACCAGCATATCATATTACAAGACCACACGAGTAGCCATTTACCCCATTACAGGAGCGTTTAATTAAAAAAACGGAAATGTTACAGGAACTGCACCTGAATAATGGTCTAGAAAGTAGAAATCAAGCTTGTAATTTGCCATGGGGCCTAACTGAATTATTGAATTCTCTTAACTGCTTAACATTATAGAAGATAAAACGACAATCCAAGTTCTGAATTACAGCCCTGCACAAGGTTTTTCTTGTTCCTTTATGATAAATACCATTATTTTAGCTAACAGGTGAAAAAACATATTTTGTACATCCCTGTAAACTGGAATGTTCTCTGATAACAAGCCACGACCGTGACCAAATATGTGTGGAACTCACCAGGTCTCCAAAAAATCTATACTGGGCCCCCCTTTCTGCTTTACCTATAGCAGTTATCTGTGGTGGGGGCTGTGTCTGTGGTAGAAAAAGAAAGAGGTTGAGCCCATCTAGCTGCCAGGAACAAAAACTGCTTTCTCATTGGAAGATCCCCAAACTTGTTTTCTCCTTCAAACCCAACCTGCCACCAGGAAGTATTGAGAGAAAGATCGACTTGGGCAATCTGAGGTCCTAAAAAATACCTACACTATCTCGCCCCATACAAATCCAAGGCCAAGCCATTAGGGCAAGGCAAGAAAACTGAACCTGCAGTGGTAGGGAGTAAAACCATGCAACCCCAGTGACTATAAGAGTGCCTATCGCTCTGATCAGGAGGGATGCTAATACTAATAATGGTACTATAAGAATTGGTCTCTCTTCCCATAAAGGCTCCCAATTCCTTCTCCACTGGGAAGCGTGCTTTCATAAACTCATAACCATGTGCACAAAATTGCAGGAAGAACAGATACTACACTTAATCTTAGTCAAAAGGCAGAGAAGTAACTTACTGCGACTATTAGTGTATTTGTTTTCAAAATCACATATATTGAATTTCAAATGATTTTTAAATTCTCTTCAAGGAACTAAAATATTAAGGTAATGTGAGGTAATCCTTTAGGAGCTTGTTCGTGTCTAACCCTAGTTACAGGAAGAGACTTGCAGACACTTTAGTAAAACGAGTGGGTGCGAGTGTTTATTAGTTCATAGCAGACATGGTGCATGATGGGGGAAATTTAAGACTTTGTACTAAATGAACACTGGGAGTGGCAATCTGCGTCTTCGGAGAAAAACATTACTTGGTTCTACTTTAAATGGATAGAGCCAATATGTCATCCAGAACTCATTAAAAATATCGATGCTCTGCATGCTTTTAGCATTGGCTCTTAATAGGCAGATAGAACCAAGTATCAACCAATAGGCGCCGCCAGAGGAAATAGCTGTCCACAATATTCCACTTCGACAGCAGGTTCAGAGGAAAAGAAAGAGGGGAAAAAAATCCTGGCATATCCGGCTTATTTTATTAATGGAATGCAAGATAATGGTTCACATGCTAAACTATTCCATTTTCTTGTTCCCATACGCAATGGCAAATGAAGCTTTGACGACAGAATCTGCAAAGCAAGGCTTCTCTGGCAGAGAAAGGGTTACAGATCATGTCATCCACCCAGCGTTATAAGAATGTTTGCAGCCAGGACATCTTTCATCACATAAATCTTGAGTGTCTCCTGCACTGGCTGCAGAAAGGCCCAGCCCACAGTTCAATTCATTGAAAAACTTGTTTCTGGTGACAAAATATTGTGATGATCCAAGTGGGAAAATGGGGGGCAGATCTTCTGCAGCAATTTATTTACAAGGAAAAGATTAAGCATTCTCCAATATAATTAACTCCTCACCAGTGCAGAAGTTCTAATTATTGTAATTGTTAATTAGGGATGTTCAAAGTTCTTTTCTTACCACACATGGAGGGAAACGGGGCAGGATTTCAAACGCCCCCAAGGCAGCGCTGCCAGATTTCTAGGCTTCTGCTGGAATTTCTCCCTCCCTTCTGTGAAAGGCCATGAAGTGTAAAACCACGATAATACTATTAGAATATTAATAACTATATTAACATAATAAGATCATCTGAACATTTTCTGAATTCTTTCTTTATTTTGTTATTATAAAGGGGCCTATTTAAATCTGGGGGCGACACAGAGCAATTTCCTTTCTGCTGTGATCTAAAACCAACCTTGCTAAGATTTGTTTTTTCCCTACATTGTTCTTCTGAGTCATCCCATAATGCACTCAGATTAATAATTCAGTATTTTCACATTGGCAAGATCATTCTGATCACCCCGGAGACTGGCGAGAGTTTTGGATTTTCGGATATTGTGCGTTTTCCCTTGGGACCGATGCTGTTAAACTGTTGTAAAATTGCGATAGAACTCTGGAACTCAGGGAGAATGTTCAGATTCTTCAGACTTTCAGTTTGAACAGTCAGCTGAGGACTTTTAAAAAATGTTGTCAGGTGGCAATTTCCTTACCAAACTATTATAAGCTTCCTACTTGAAATTATTTGAATGATTCATGATAGCAGTGAGGTTTAGCCAGGACAAATACCTTAATATATTTTAGCAAAAACAGTGTTGTACATTTTGTTACCCCATTGTTTGGAAAGATAGCTGATGCAATAATAGGTGCTATTAGTTTGCAACAACCAATCAAGATGTTAGTAACAGGAGCATTTATGGACAGCAGCAATGCTCTTTTTTAGGGTTAACTAACTGATTCAAAATCTTTAACCCGCCAGGGTGAGCTTTAGCCAAAGCCATGTAGTCTCTGATAAATCTCTTCCAGGAGATATGCCTAGAGTGCGTGTGGCTCTGGGTGAATCTCCCTGATCTGTCAGGATGCTGCGGATTAATACCACAGGCAAACTTTGCACCATTTTATTGCATAAGCCATTAGAAGCTTTCATATACATGGGGAAACTAAAGTTGCACACAAATTATTAGACCTAGCCCCCGACATTCAAAAACCAACATTACAAGTTAACATAACTAAAGCATTTACTAGCCTTACTATAGATTCAATGCTCAGGTGTGGTAGAAGATCAAAACAATGTGATGCCCAAAAATAAAAGCAGCAGCTGTCTAAAATCTTTCAGCTTAAGCAACAAAACATAATGTAGGCTTTAGGCAAGTCATACAGGAAGCAATAATATTGGACAATCAGTCATCCCTACGATACATGAAGTATACAATAGCGAGGATCATCTAATAACATCAATGTATAGCTATTCTATTCTATGTGTAGAATGCCTTGTACCTGGTGCAGGCTCAATATTCCCTTCCTGACAGATTTACCCATTGATAAACTGTACAGTAATCTGTCAGTAAGGAATTAAATAGCCAAAGACAATATTTCCATATCACCAGCCGAACAGCTGTGTGTTTTCACGCAGGATGACACATCTGGTTAGTCAAAAGTTCACAGAAGAAATGGACATTTTTGGAGTTGGAAAGGAATATTCCCTATGTATTGTATTCTGGG
>JAACNH010005258.1:0-20932 GCA_019447015.1 Hymenochirus boettgeri | reverse complement strand
AAGTTTGAGATGGCAAATTCTGGAACAAGTATCCCTACCCCCAAGGGGAGGTGATAGGCAGAAACTGCTACTACAATCTGAGTTAAAATGGATAGATAGGATGGACAGTATGGAACCACATGGTCTTAATGATGTTTTCAGCTATAAATGCTTTGTATGAATATATTTGAAGTCTTACAGGAACTTCAGGGGAAGTTCAGCACAAATACATATGCTTTCAAGAAAAAAGAAGAATGAGAAAATAATTTTTCTCATTCCAAGTGACTGTAAACTGCTGATCCAGCATTTTGTCTGGGTATAAATAAATGCTTCCGAAATACTGACTTCCTGTTTGCAGGACCCTTAATGAAAAATAGTAAAGATCTGATCATATTTAACTTATCCAACAGCCAACCAGTAGAAATAACTGTAAGGAACATTCCAAGGAAGTGTCCTTCCAGACAGAAGGACAGTTACAATCAATGAATTTTTCAAAAGGAAGAGAATATGCAGATTTGATGATTTAATATTTTCTTACATCATATTGGTTAAGAGGTGGGAGTGGAAATCATACATGTGCAGAAAATGTAATGAAGGCAAAAGTACTGGCAAGGAAAGTCATCTTCAGCTTTGGGTAACAAACAGAACTGAAAATTAGATCATAGAAAAAAATCAATGGCACCTAACTGGAATCTTCCATGCTGAAAAGGTGGTTGAGGCAAATATTTTTTATATCAAACTATGATTTTTTGGGTTTCATTCTACTTTAAAGGAACAGTTCACTTAAAGAATAAACTATTTTTTTAATGTATTGATTGAAGACTGGGAGGTCTTTCAAGTGAACTATTCCTTTAATCTAACAGGAGCCAGGAGTGAAGGTACAGAACTTACCACCACCAGCTCGTTAGTTTTACTTAACTAGCGTGCATGCGCATTATAGTTAAAAGTAAAGCCATAAACAGTCAGGACCTGAATTATTCCCTGCTACATGAAGATTTCGGTTTGACTGATAGTAGATGATTAACAGCTTGGCAAAATAATAAAAAAGTTATTTGATATTCTTTAAAACCACTAGGCAAAAAGACACACAATTTGCTTTCTAACCTTACCTCCCCAGGTATTGACTGCAGAAGTGGCAATCGCAGGGGTGCTTTGAACAGTGGGAACAAACGTAGGTTGAAGATCAAAGAGATCACTGCTAAGGTTGGGCATACTAAGAAGCAAAGAAACAAAAATGAATCCTGAATTAAATGACAAAAATGAATGAATTCATTAAAATGACAAAATATTGAAGTAATTGATGTTTTGCTACCTGTTTGTTGTTGGCGCAGGGGCTGTAAACAAGTCAACAGTGGCGGAGGTATTTACACTTTTACCAGATAAGGTGCTGGGTGATGCAGACGCGGAATTTGACAGGGAGATCTCTTTAAGTCGCTGTTCCTGCACAAATTGTGTTTCCATTAATAAAATGTGCTAATTGAGATCTCCATTTCACCACAAAAAATCATTGTCCCAAATACCTTAAGTGCTTGCAGTCTGGCCTGTTCTTCTTCAAGTGCTTGTTGTTTTTCTTTTTCATCCATTCTACTAAATGACATCCCTGTCGTAGCAAGGGAAGAAACAGCTGTAGACAAGGTACTTGCTCTAAAAATGAAAGGAAAGTTGGATTAAAGCAATCTATTAATTACTAATTCACAGAAAACTACAATCATGTACGTTATTAGAAGCCCGACTTTACTATTTCCACAACTGGAAAATAAATTAAAGAAAAACAAAATATGTATTCTCACGGGTATATCAGTGATTTTATGAGGGGGTGAATCTCAACTTGTTACCTAGGTATAAATTTGTGCTGTGAAAGAGAAAGTAGCATTGGAACAGTTAGCTTTCCAACAGACATGGCAATTGCAACCATTAAGTTTGGGGTAATGCTGCCTTCCCCCACCCCATCCCACCCCCATTACTCTATGCCTAAATCTATATAGTTATATCCATATCCAAATCATTTAATGGCAGACATTCTTCAAAGAAGACACAAACTGATGGAGAACTTTATCAGGACAAACTATATCCAAATCTCAACATTGGTTACAAGTGATAGTTTAAAATGCATCTCCACTGTGGAAGATCGTTTGGGGTGTTCCATTTAAATGAAGAACAAGAGGTAAAGGAACAATGTCTTACCTCCCGTTCTTCGATAAAAGCGTGCATGTGCATACAATACGAACTCTGCCGGGACCTGTCAGAAGAACAGCAGCAGAGAGCGGTTAAGTTCCTTACATTTGTTCTTGGCTCCTGCAGGTTTTATTGAAGAACGGGAGGTAAGACATAGCTCCTTTACCTCCCGTTCTTCAATGAAACTGAAAACCCCAAACTACTTTTCCCCAGTGAAGATTCCCTTTAAGGCACAATGCGTCACAGTATGCGCATGCGTTTTTTCAATATAAATAGAAAAACGCATGCGATTGCGATTAAAAACGAGGAACGCAAATCGCAATGCACCCGAAAACGTGCTTTTTCAGTGCCACGGTTTCAATGATCTAAGAAAAACCGCATGCGCAAAAATGCTGCAATGTGGCCTAGACCATAATGTCTGATCCGGGATTGAAAATGCAGGGTGGTGTTCCTGCAATCCTAAAATATGAAAGATAAATGAGTGCAGATGGAAAACAAAATTTGCAGTTAGATTGTAACTAAATAAAATAAACTGCAGTAATACGGTAAGGGTCTAAAATCTAACTAAAATCTCTGAACAATAAAAAAAAAAATTAGGACATAAGTTTACATTTTCTACAGTGTCCGTTTGAAAAATATGTTTTATGACAAAACTACGGTATGTAATTTCACAGATACCTAAAGAATCTAAAGATCAGAAAGCAAACAAAAGACAGACTTAAGGTTCGTACACACGTGCGATCGCGGGTCCAGACCCGAACTTCCGTTTCGACCGATAAAGTGCCTACACACAGGCTGCTTATCACCCAAAACGTTCGTTCCTACACATCGTGCGTCACGAGTCGGGACCCACAATCACACGTGTGTACAAACCTTTAGGTTCATATGGTTCCCACACCCCCTTGAACAGATTTACATTTATATTAAAAATGATACTTAGAAAAAGGAAAATGAACTAAAGGGCAGCTAAAATTTCTCTTTAGGGTGGTGGAGTGGCTTAATGAGATAATATTAATTGAGAGGATAATCCATGTGGATTCCCTCCCACTGCTTTAAAAAATGTGGGCATTATGGGCCTTTAGTTCATATAAGGTCCATTTACCAGACTGGATCCAGGAATAGAGAGGAATGCTTTTATTTAAGTATCCAAGAGTGTAACTCTCTACAGTAAAGCTTGATTACTGTACTGTACTGGAAATAAAAATGCACGCTACTAGATTATTCTTTGGTATTTGCTTTATTGCTTTGTGTACGTCTATAAAATCATTTAATAAAAATTTTATTGGTGTTCTATCAGTGATCTGCACCTTACCATACACTATAAATATAAAATATAAATAGATATTTTATACAATTTAAAAAGTGTGGTTTAGTTTTTAAAGTTGCTTTATAAACAGGGCCCAGCAGGTTATGATTTAAATAATAATCTAAATTTTAAAATGGCATATAACTTTTATTAAGGATTGACAGCTTCTCACTAGTGCAATCATTTCATTTCAGTAAAGAAGCATCATACATACTACGTTATAACATTTGTTATATTTAGGAATGCAAACTTCTGTGCACAAATAAACTCTGGTTCACAACTGTCTCTGCTAACAAAGGCCCAAGCTTTAAAATCATTTAGCAATACAAGTTACTAACCTGCTGGCTGCAGAGACTTCTTTAGTTTTTTTCCCTTCAAGAGATGCCAAGTGCTGTTCAAGTGCTTCCAGCAAACTGCTGGGTGCCTGTAGATGAACAGAGAGATTATTTATGCCTGTATGAAGACAACTCAGCTTTTGAAAAATGTTGCTAATAAATGTATTTTTAAAGCTCCCATATTTGTGAGACCATTTCTCACTAATTATTGTATTAACTAAATGAGATGTATAAATGATCATACATAGCTATGTTCCAAAGATATACCCTCGTATGCTTTCTGTCTAAATGTCAGTTTGTTGCTGCCATTAGCAAATAGTGCCAGGAAACACAATTTCATGCTTACCAGCAACAAATTTTTACTGGAATATTACAGTGAGTGTAGTCACACACAAGCCTTTATTTCAGTCAGTTAGGACATGTTGGCATATCAGGGGTAATCATTTGGCGTGATCGATCGCTGCGACTTTTGCTGCAACCAATGCTATTCCACCCCGGCTGACCAAAAATCTGCCTAGCTTTTCTAAAGCTAGCTTTAGAAAACGTTTGATAACATCTGATTGTGTGCTGCAGGTTAATAGTACTGGCAAAATGTTGCACCTCTTAATTAGCCCTCATGCATAATAAGGATCTTTACATCCACAACAGATGGAGTGGCCAGAATCATTGTTAAAAAAAAATGTGTGCACTTCCAGATAAGATTGTTTGCACTATGTAACCAATTATCTGCATTATTGGCTGAACTTTTATTGATAAATGAATGCAATTTATGATTTGATTGATTGAGGTATGTAATTAAACGCTGGGTACACACACGGCCAAATCCGCAAACGATTGATTGTGCGTTCCCATAGGGAACCGCACGAT
Organism: Hymenochirus boettgeri; assembly: GCA_019447015.1. Lineage (NCBI taxonomy): Eukaryota > Metazoa > Chordata > Amphibia > Anura > Pipidae > Hymenochirus > Hymenochirus boettgeri. Next base: position 16,270 of record JAACNH010005258.1, on the reverse strand, counting down.
CGATCGAAATTTTCCGACATGCCCAATCGTTCGTTCATCCGATCCGGACAAACGAACGACCGATGCTGGTTGCGGCCGCTTGGCCCACACCAACCGATATTTTAGGCCGATCGACCGAAAGTGCCGTGAATCGGCCGGTCGACCGAAAATATTGGCTGGTGTATACCCAGCCTAAGGTACACTGTTTAAATGCCCTTTGGGCCACAGTGAAAGATAAAAATTACTTATCAACGAAGTTACCTTAAAGGGTATCTCCTCTGGTAAAACCCCCTTTTTTCTATTCAGTTTTATAAAAGAACAGGATGTAAAAGAGCTGTGTCTTATGCCATGTTCTTCAATAAAACCATCAGGAACTGGGAACAAAGGGAAGGAACTTACCGATTTCTCGCTCCTCCATCTCTTAGTAGTCTATGCACATGTGCAAATGCGATGCGCATAGACTACAGAGTCCGTCGGGACCTGTCAGATTAAGCGGCGTAAGGAAGCGAGCGATCAGTAAGTTCCTTCTCTTCGTTCCCAACTCGTGAAGGTTTTTTGAAGAGCGGGAGGCAAGATACGGCTCCTTTACCTCCCATTCGTCAATAAAACTGAACAGAAAAAAGGGGGGTTTACCAGTGGATACCATTAAAAGGTAAGTTTTTTTTGGATGTGCATGTGGATACAGTACAAACTTCATCAGGACCTGTCCGAGGAGCGTGATACCGGGTAAGTTCCTTTCCTTCCTTCCTGGCTCCTGCAGGTTTTATTGAAGAACAGGAGGTAAGACATAGCTACTTTAACTCCAGTTCTTCGATAAAACTAAAAACCCCAAACTACTTTCCCCCAGTGGAGATACCATTTCACAGAAAAACAAATAATTGTATATTTTGTTGTTCACCTGTAAACATTGGCTGATTTTTGTTATTCCCAAAGATGTTGCTTCATAGTAATATATAGGATAGTTTTGAAGGGGGATATATGAGCAATGGTTTAAATAATCATAATACCACAAAAATGAAAACAGAATTAAACCAAAGTAAATGAACGTGAAATGTATACTGACCTGAGTAAGATCTGGAATGTCACCCTGATCAATTCCAACTTGCTGGGTTGACAAATAGGAGGGGGGGAAAAAAATGTATATTACTTCATGCAGTGGTAATGGAGAGTGTGCTGGGAGATGTTTACACACATATCAAGACAGCAAAAGGGACATTACTAACTTGAACTGGTACAGTGGCACTTGCTAATGGCCAAAGGAGGAAAAGAAAAATTACATTATACATTTTGTCAGTCAGATAACAGAATGCAAAGCCTGGCGGTACCATGCAACTGCGGAAAAAGCAGTTTAGCACATACATGACATGTTAGATGTTAAATGTAAAGGTTTAATAGAAATTAGTGTGGGGCAGAAGAAAATCTTGCATGTTGCTGCAGTTTACAAAACAAAAACAGATAGAAAATGAAAATGAAATATCAAGCAGGAAGCAATGTCTGTGGTAGAGTGGCACACCATTCAATAACATTTTGTATTCATCTGCATTGAGTTATTATATCATGCATACTACATGCTACTGTACCAGTGCAAACAGCTAAATAAGGTCCCTTTGGTGCAAAGCTGACAATACTTACTTCTGCCACTTTGAGGAACTCTGATAATTTTGTCATTCGAGCAAGAAATTTCTTATAGATATCCAAAGCTTCTTTACATTGGGTTTTTTTCATATCAAAGTACTTTTCTAAAATGAAGAATTTGACAAAGTATACAAATTGCATTAGTCTGGAGTAGAAAATGTATGTATGTATACGTTTATTTATATAGCGCCACTTGGGAACGCAGCGCTGTACATTATTACATAGAGGGATGTGAATACAAAGATAGCCACCTAGTGGTGAAAACAGATACAATGTATCTAAAAAATGTACATCTTGATACTCAATGGCGCCTGTCTGAAGAAGGTTCCATTTTGCCACCGAAACGTCATGTGTGTTAATAAAACACCATTTGCTGTAATTCTGGTGTGCGCTGATGATTTGTTTATGTTTGGAATTATATACCGATGGCTTAGGTATATCAGCAGACACCCAGCAGGAAGGCTACAAAAGTGGATGCGAGTAGTGTGCGGAACAACCTTTGGACTGGTTCAGGATTAGTACCTAGCTCTGCACAATAGTTTATTTTTTAGAAGGAAAAGCCAATAAGAAGAACATCTTAATACAAAGAAGAGAAGTAGCCTTAAAATTAAATTTGGGTTATTCCTTAAATGTAACAGGCATCTTATCTTCTATATTTACAACTTTAAATATGTAATTTACACATTAAAAGCTATTTACCATGAAACAACCTCTGTTCTTAATACCCATAGACCTTTATTGCTGGTGACATTTGCCCCATTTGAATCATGAAAACCCATAATTACATTTATTTAACATTAATGAAGTATAAAGGAGAAATCCAGACTTAGCTTTTTTTTTTGCTGTATACTTTTTAGAAGACAGGCAAGGTTATCTGCTACTTGCTGGTACTAAGATAACACCCTTTGCTTACCAATATCAGCCACTCCTTATTTCTACAGCATTTTCCAAAAAGCCGTTATTTTCTAACTTATCATAACTTCCCAGCAACCCTGTGGTATAGTCCCAAACTAGGCATAGCCCTTCTCTCCTTCTTACTATGCAATCTAAAATTTCAGAACACAGGGCTGGCCAAAAAGTATACTGATACAAATGCATAGAAAATATCTCCATGCTACTGTAGTAAAAAAGTGTTGAGAACCACTGCCTAGATTTTGCCATATTTTGTGTTCCGTTCCCACTTTGCGATCCACGGTTCCATTTTATTTTTAATGTAAAACAGGGGAAGTAAGGCGTTGCTATTTTCCAATGCATGCATTCAAAATTTTTGGTCGGTATCTTTCTACTCACAATATCACTTAAAAGCGGATAAAATACACAGCGATTTTTTTTCAGTGGGGCCCTTTAACTTTAGTTTAGATTTAATAAAAAGTAGAACAATTATTAAACATAAAACCCTGGTTATACTTACCCAATAAATTGATAACACCTTCATTATATGCTGCAAATAATCTAATAGAGTCTTTAAAGAGAAGCATGAACCCTGTGTTTATAACACCGTTTGTTAGCTCATTTGGGTTTGCCTACAAAAAACAGAGAGGATTTTATCGATACTCAAAAGAGCATTTAAAAAAAAAAAAAAAAAAATGATTGCATTGTTAGGCATACATCAAAATCTAAGAGCGCATCCAGTTGGTTCTGAATGATGGGCAGGGTTTTCAGCAGCTTTTCAGTTACCATGGTTCTCATCACACCATCTATCCTAAAATGTACAACAAGTAAAAAGAATATTAAAATATCAGAATAAAATCTGCAGGTTATGGTTTATTTTTTAGCACAATACAAAAAGTCCATACCCTCTTTTCATTTTGGTGAAGTCAACTGCTACAAGTCGGTAAGAAAGTGCCTTTTCATTTAAGTATCTGCTATAACGCCTAATGAAAGTTGACATGTCATAACCTATCAGGGAAAAAAAAGTATAATCTTTAAAATCTAATTCTATGATATACTAAGTATTAGACAACACCCATGACGTATATTTTTCCTCCTCACCATCATTTACCATATATACTCGAGTATAAATCCAGAAATGTTACCTTTAAAATCATCATATAAAGTAGGGGACTTTCTATGGGACTGTCTGTGGAAAAATCTTTGGGAGAAAGTCAACCCTCGGTTTATAATCGAGTCAATCAGTTTTCCTGGTTTATCAGTTCAAATTAAGTACCTCAGTTTATATTCGGGTTGGTTTAAACCCGCGTATATACAGTACATTTTCCAACCATCAGTGGTCTGTTGTTCTGTCTGGGAATGCTTTATGTGTACCAGCCCTAATATAGTTGTCCCAACCGGTATCTCAGTCGGTCGAGCCAAAATATCAACGGTACTTTTTTGGCCGTTCTTTTGTAAACTAGAACAAAAGGACTTTTTTGACACGTTGGAAAGTTTGAACCAATTGTGCAGTCTCCAATCGACACAGAAAGGTCTGTTGACCACAGAATTTGCCCCACAATCCATAACAGAGCTCTCAAATAACCATTTGCAGACTGGTCCTTAAACAAGGTCATTACAGGTCATTACAAACAGTTGCCCTAAACAGGGAATCTTGATATGTCTATGGATAGATTAAGCTAATTTTACGATGACGAAATGGCTATTGAAACATGATTAGTAATAAGTAAAAGAGCAAATAAAACAAGATTAGGAATCGTCTTTTCGAGAATTACCCCATCAAACAGGGAATAAAACCTCCATGTTAACACCTAAACCTTTAATCTGCAGCCTATTACAACTCACGGGTCAGGAAGGCGCATAAGAGGATGGATAAAAGAGGAAGTCAAGAACCCTAAAACTAGTCAGATCTCTAACTAGTTACGTAAGACATAAGAGACTTAAATACCATAATAAACCAACATTTCTTTAATAACACAACCATAAAAGGTGCTTCCATCCTGACATTTTTTTATAGCTTTTTCTTTACATTTCATTAATACATTAGTGATAAATGAATTTTTTAGGTTCTTCAATTACACTGGGAAGTTTCTACCCTGGCATTCACCTATATCAAAATGAAGTATAGAAAATACAAAGCATTTAAAGCAAGACAAAAATAACTAGAAAAGCATTTTATTATGACAAATAAATAAATATTTTTACAGACACTCATGTAACCTTGAACACTTAAACTAGTTAGTATTCACGAAAAAACTAAATTTACAAACGTGAGGAAATATCAATAGAACCAACACTTAAATCTACTATGCTTACTTCTACTTACTACAACTGTATAACAGCTGGTGAAATGTGACAATCTCGCATGGTAAAGGTAAACAACCCACAAAGTTTGTCTTTTAAAATAGGTGTGCAACAATTAAAAGCATCATTTACAGCTGTGCATTAAAAAAAAATTCATCAAAGCCAAAATGCACCGGCTGTACAACACCAGACACAGGTACCCAAGTTGAAAACCTGGTACCAAACACCCATTGCCAGGGTCATTACAACAAAAAGATATTACCAATGTTTACAGCCTGTATTAGTTTTAAGAAAAAGCCCAGCATAACAAACAAGCAGATTAAGTGTTGATTTGGGTTAAGATATGTAAGGCTGGTAGACATAAACTGTTAATGCTTGTTAATGTGAATAAACTAACAATTCCCTGTTTAACAAAAACCCTACCTTTATTTTAAAACCAAACAGTTCATCTAGTGATAGAATACCTGTTGCTCACCACACCCAGTGGCTCTTCATACACGTCATTCTCTCCAATACAACACTGCCCTCCATTCTGTGCCCGATGCAAGCTATGATAGGTACAGTGTGAAGCACTGCCATGCAAAATATACTATTTATATTGAGCCCAAGCTGCTTAGCACCACCTGCTTCTCACCATACATTTAGAACAGATGGCTCTGCTACATCCTACTGGCTGGATCCTTATTAAAATAGAGAAAACCTCCAGTTTCAATTTAATAACTTTCAAATACATGTAAAATCCAAATAAAAAAAAAAATAAAAAGCCAAATGTGAGAGATTGAGAGGCACGATTGCTCCCTCCTGCAGACATAATGAAGATTTAAAAGGACAATTATATCACAAAAACCCTCCCTCCATCAGACACACCAATGAATAGCACCCAATATGAGGACCTAAACCGCTAGGCACTCACCATTGAGTTTACCTTCAGTATCCAGAACGACATTGCTAAATGTTGCTTTGCTTTACTCCCACCTCAGTCTTGGTCCTGTCTAATAGGAAGACGCGTTTTCTTGCGAAGCACATCTTTCTAATGAAAGGGGTATTGGGGGACAGATAGACCAACTTTCTGCGACTTTGTTCTGGACACTTCAAGTAAACCCAGGGGTAAGGAACTAGCGGTTTAGGTCCTCACCCTAGGTACTATATTTGTAGAGGGTGGGTTTTCTTGGTATAATTGCCCTTTCATATGGCATTTGCGGATCTCTGCTATTGTCTTTTTTGCAATATTTACAAGAAGCCTTAGTTTATACATGGCAGAGGATTTAAAAAGATCACTTACCTTGCATTGCACCTCTATCCAAGAAGTTGTTAAGATTAAACAATGTGTTTCTGGAGGCAAGGTACTGAATAAATCTCTAAGAAATAAACGCAAAGAATTGTGAATGAAATAAAAAAAAAGGATATAAAAACACAAATAAATCCCCAAGGTAAATTCATAAGTAATTTTTAATTAACATTTTAATGAAATGTACCATAAGTAACTCTCGTGTTTAGCAGTTACTGGTCAGAAAGGGCTGGTCCAAATTACACTCCAAAGCCTTGTACACAGGTACGATTTTGGCACCGACCCACAACCCCGAGCATGTTCAAGCCATGGCGGCTCAACGAACGACCCCTGACCAAACGCATACACACAAGCAATTATCATCTGAAACACCCGTTAATCGTACGTGTGTACAAGACGTAAGGACTGGTCCAAATTAAAGATGTAGATCCATTAAAGATGTAGCCATATACAGGAGCACTGCATGGTGTAAGGCTGGCACGAGGACAACCTTCCCCAACAACCATGTAGATGTCAGAGGGAGACTTGAAGCTATGACAACTATTACAAACTCAATTATAATTTTTCCAAAGTCAAGTCAGTTACACAAATTCTGGTATGAAGACTTTACAAACCACAGATTTCACAATTACCATTCCTGCACAGAGGAGGAATGCAGAACAACAGCACAAATATGAACAAACACACAAGCATACAGAGATGCATGAATGCACATACATATTCAGATATGCACATCCATTTTTTATTTTATGTAATCTTTCCTGCTTGTACTTTTTAAAACAATAATTATTTGAACTTTATAATACTGGCTGATGCATGGAAGCTCATACGATCAAAACTATTTCTTTGCCAAGGGGAAGAAATATTATATATTGCTCTGGATGATCAGAAATAAGAGGGAAATTTGTGCTTAGGAATCACTTTTTTCACAGTTACAGTTTCATGGCTATCAAAGGGTAACTGGTTTCAAATTCTTCCAAACTAGTAAGAATTATACAAAATGCTTTCCATCGTACCGTCAAAATAAAACCTAAATAATTTCTCTAGATAAAATTTGTGAGAAGTTATTGCTGGAAAGGTTCAGCAATGTAACTTCCTGGTTGAACACTTCCTGTTTTCAGCCATGTGACCAGCCTTTGCCTGCATTAATAGGCTTCCTTCTCAACAGATTTTTCCCCAGGTACTTCCTGATTTCCCCAGTATTAAGTCGCTTCTCCCCCAGGGCGTAGGGGCGTGGCAGACGTCAGGTGATGTCACTTAACCTACTGTAAGCAGGAAGTTTGAACATTCACCCGAATTAAATTTCTTTCAGAGATGTGATTGTCGGCTCATTAGAAAGGAGACCATGCAGGCTTTCATTTAACCCTCACTTGTTTTGAGACCACAGTTGGCCTTTAAGAGGATAAAAAAAAGCCTGTATATGTTGTTTTATGCTCCTTTCAGGTGCTCTCCACTTCATTTTACCCATGATCCTTTGGGACAGACCAATTCAATCTCCAAAGAATGCCTAAATGAATCTTAAAGAAACCTACTACCTAGCTGTGGAGAAAATTTGTTTTGGGAATGGGAGGGACTGAGAATGTAATCATGTAAAATTGTATTTCTTTTACTATGCAGTTCAGAGTTAGGGCACGGCCACACTGCGCCGCAAACGCAATCGCACACGGAATCGCATGCGATTTCATTGCGTTTGTGCATGCGTTTTCTTCATTAGGTATAGAAAACCACATGCGATTGCGATTAAAAATGCGGAACGCAGATTGCAACGCACCCGAAAACGCGCATTTTCGGTGCGTTGCCAGTGCGTACAACGATCGGAAAAACGCAAACACAGAAAAAACGCTGCTGTGTGGCCTAGCCCTTACTGAATTATGGCTTTAAATCTCATTCATTTTATTTATGTGTTGACTCTTCAGGTGTATTTATAAGCCTTACCTCATTTCCATACATCATGAGGTGATGCGTTGTGATAAGGGCTTTAAAAACTACAACCCAACTACCATTTGCAGTCCTCTCAAAAAGTGTGTCAGCCAGCTGGGGTATATTAACATTCATTTCATTTGTACACTGTATAAGATCTGTAATTGAAAGAAAAAAAACAGGAGCAACTATAGTTTACAAGGCTATAATTCAGTATTAGTAAACAGACAAACACACCCTCCCGCACAAAAATATCGGTACCAGTTTTTTCCACCAGACAGAATACAGATTGGGTGTCTCTCCGATAGGACAATATGGCTGGGGGTGTACACAGCCTAAAAAGACTGCACAAGAAATGGAAGTAGACATGCTGGCTGCAAAAGTTAATAACTTTTAAATAATTTTACTCTTTGCAGTAAAGAAGATTTTAGTATTAAATTATTTTACTGGTCCTTTAATGTTTTTCAAGTAAAGAGATTAATACTAAACAAGTTATATCCACAATTTATGCTTATGTAGGAAAATTAATTTCCGGCTACTCCTGTGTATGTCCTTCCTTCCAGTCATGAGATTCTGTCTCTCTGCAGAATAATGAGCAGGAAAAGTCAAGAAAGATCACTGACCCCCTATATCAAAGCGAAATATTTTATAACCCAGCAACCAGAATTCAAAATATAAAAGCCAATGTGTTTATTTATATGCAATTTTCACAGAAATATAATTTACATAAAACTCTGTTTGTCTGCTGGCTAAAATTCCCTTCCACGGACAATAAAGCTCATACATACTAAAATCTACCAATCTGAATTTACACTTTAGGTGACATACACTATCACCTGAAAAAGCTTCTGGCTTCATTTCTAGGCATCAGGCAATGACCACAGATCTCTTTACAGCAATACCCTTAGTCTATAGGAGGATAAATCCTTCATTCGGGCATTTAACATTGCACATGTTGCTTTAGGTAAATCCCCATCAGGTCTTACCCCATTATGACCTTAAAAAACATGCAAAAAAAAACAGTGAGCAGGATATTAATGGAGATTTACATTTCATAATCTGGAAATATCCCAATAAACAGTAAAATACTACGTCAGTAAATACTAATGTAACTTGATAAGGTAATTGGGTGTTAGTGCACTATCGTGCCATACCTTTTGACCTTCATCAGTAACATGGAATGGCTAGAGACTACTATTGGGTCTGTGACCTGCTGTAACAAGTTGTTGCAGAAGCTTACGAAGAGGAGAACATTATGGTCAGTGACCAAACTCTTTGATAGTGGAATGCTGGGAAATAAAATACAAACCCCATGTAAGTAAGGGATATTTTCCATTACCCACATCAAAAGGAGCAATTAGGACACAGACTACTGCTTTTAGGTCAAGGTGTTCTGCCTTCTAAGTTGTTCTAAGTCTTTAGTTGACCTTTAACAAATTTACAACAGTTTGCAGCAAGTGATTTAGAGTGACTTTAAGACTGGAATCTTAAGGTAGTGGCTCTTGTAAATTGCTGTGTGTGTGACATTAGAAGTGGCCCATGTGATATTTTCTTTGTTGCCTCAGTGTGCTGCCCAGATTCTTGTCCTATTTACTTGGTGACGTGCAGTTTTAATTTAAGTGACTGTGTCACTAATCCAGGAAGTTGCTGTGATGAAAATGCCATGAAAACTACTTCCCAAAGTAATGGTTTTAATCACAATGTCACTACTTCACAAAGACCAAGTTGCAGCTGAGAAACAGAATTCCCACAGATATGAATGTAAAGCACACTATGTAGCGCCAAATAAGCTATTCTTGTTTTAAAATACCCCAGGGCACACTGCCAAACGATAAGCTATCCAGTGCGACATCGCCCTATTTTTTTTCTATATTTAACCATAGGTCTATGTGACATAAGGAGAAAAGTATTGTTTAACTGGAGCTAGGTAAAGGCTTTAGCCTGTTTTAATAACTTAAATTGGTATATATTGTTATTTTTTTTCTTATACTTATTTTGTTTATATGCCTATGTAAAACTGATAGGCTACTATGCACCCAAATCTAATAATCATAAGTATGGCTGTTTGCCCTAGGAAGTAATCCTATATAGATTAATTAAATGGTGTGCCATACAACTACAGTTGTATGGTGTGCCATACAACTACAGTTGTATGGCACATCAATACAGAAAGGATGCTTTACATTTAAGCAGATGCATTATGTATAGTGTACAACACTGTAAACCTGTCATTAACAGGCAAAACTTCCCCTGTAAAAGTAAGTTTTATTGTTTCCTTGTGATATACCAATGTATTACCCTGAATGAATTGAGCACAATATCGGGAGGTAAATTTTGCAGGGTATGGCCAGCATTATGTATAGAAACCATTGTTTTTTTTTCCTTTTAGTTCTTTTAATAAATTGTAACAAAAAAATTTGTGTGGACATAAACTAATTAACGTACAGGGAACATTGCCAAAACGGTTTTCAGTAACACTTTAAGTGGTTCAGAGATTCTGACTAGTGGTAAAGTGACAGGCAGTAGAAAGCAGTAGTATTAAATAATACCACAAATGTATGTAAAACAAGACTTTCAACTCTCAGGAAACATGGATGGCTGCAAAGAAAGGTAAAAATCTGACACTGGTGCACAACTGGTTGCAGCCTTACAGCACTAATTCCTGGGTTAGAATCCACCCTCAACTACATCTTCAAGGAGAATGTATGTTCTACCTGTGCTTGTCTGGGTTTCATTTCTCACAACCCACCGCATTGAGATAAGTAATGAGTGCGATAATATACTTATGCTGGCCATATAATACAAACTTACCTCCAGACCTTCCTGCAATGTTTAGACAACTATTTGGCTGTATTGTCTTCTACCATTAATTTTTTGCATTTTAAACAGTGAGGGCAGTTGAAGAAAAGTAACAAGCCTTAAATACCTTCATACATATTTAACAATGGTTGTCCATCAACCTTGCAGACAGTAATGAGGAATTTATCCATGAGCAATTTATTTGAAAAACAAAGAAATTAAAAATAAAATTGTGTACTCCTACACTCCTCCCCATTTTTATCTTTCCCTGTTAAAGGATATGTAAACTGGGAAACGTAAATTCAATTTCCCATTACCGGAATTTATAATTCTTCCCAACTACCAACGCACAATTTTTTTTTGTTGATCTATCCCCTATTTCTTTAGATATCCAATCTGAAACATCTTAAATTTCAACTGTCAATCATTTGCCTTAGTGTCATAAGCTGCCAGTCAGCCAATCCCAGATGCGGCTGCAGTCAATGGAGACGCCGCAGGTACAGAGGGCTGTAAGTAGTGATCAGAACATTTTTTTTAATAAAAATAACTAGAGGTTAGGGGTGGGCAGAGGGCACCTACAATATAGCCAAAGGATTTCACGCTAGGTGCAACAGCTGCAGAGGATGGATCCAGATGGTGGGAGGGAGGGGGTAAAGGGCTCCCCTGCGCATATCACCATCACTCCCAGAGGCAGGACAGGAGGCAGAGACATTTGGATAGTAAGATAGCCACAACTCTTCAGTTTTCGGGACTTGGGACAAGTACTGCAGGAGAACCATAAGGAGCAGGAATGTACGGTAGGAATGTTTTTAAACTACATACTGAGGCCGGTATGGGGGTTACATTTTAGGTTTGGGGTGGACATGCCTTTCAGGCAAAGGAGCATGCCATTTATAGATCTGCTTGTACACCAGTACTTAATGGAAAAAACTAAAATCTTAGTTAAGGAATCTGTAACAAAGTTTTAAAACTATCCTTGTTTTTGTATAAACAAATGAGATGTAACTGATATTCCTGTGTTCCCTTTTGATGATAGAAAGGAGAACTGACAAGCAAAGTAAAGATCAAGCTGGGCAATGGTCAGCAGCCTTTTCCTTCCATATACACTTGCATGCAGCATACAAGTAATTGGGAATAGTCAGGTTATCCCGAGCAATTTGTTGGCCGCTCGATTGGCCATGCAATTAAACAGGCGTACTTAGCTATACACGTGTGTATCTTCTTTTCAAAACAGAAATGTCCTGTCCTTAAAGAGTCTCTAGGTATATTTATTGATGCACCAAAAATAGGAATTGAATATGCAACAATTAAAAATCATGGATTACCTCACTGCAGGATTTAGAACCCACAGGAGAATGGCACAAGGTGTTTTGCAACATGAAACTTTACCCAGTAGCTGCAGGTCACTACTCACCTATTAACAATAACAGATATCAGTAACACTGTACAAAATAAACTTGTGGGCCACCACCCTAAACAAGAATAAGCGATGCAAGCAAAAAAATCAAATTTCAGTATGAACAAGCCCTGAAGAGGCTACAAAAAGTAAAGCTTGTGGCACCTGAAAGGAAAATTATGTGGACGTGTGAATCCTTGTTATATCACTAGAGATAACCTAGAAAAACTAAAGGCTGACATACACATGAATGATATTAGACAAATTCCATCAGATCTCCAACTAGTTTTGTCTCAGATTGGCCATCTATGGGTACACAAATACCAGGAGCAATGTAGCCAGCCAACAACTATCTTTTTAAAGGGTTTTCTGGTGCTGTGTAAAGCGCTACCTAGAAAAAACTACAATACCGTAGTTCCTGACACTTAATTGCTGGATCTTAATGTCAAAAACAATTTATCCCCACTTAGGTATATTTAAACCCTTATAGCTGTTTTATAGCTGTTGGCCAAAAATATATTTTGTCTTACTTGCCCAATTGATAGACTTCTGGTCAATTCCAGGTAGTCTTTTGATCAAAAACCTGACCTGGCCAATGGAATTTAAGAAATACTAAAATACAATTAGGGCTTATTTAAATGGCATGTCCACACTTAAATATCGACTCTCTCATTCAGCCTCCTCTGCTGATGTTAAAAGTTGGTCATGAGCATGCACAGAAATAGAAGAGGCTGTTTTGGGAATGTCTGTAAGTCATTTGGGTGATTGTCACAGTTTTGACTGACAGCAGATACCTGGAAGTCTGTTAGTCCTTAAAGGAGAATTTTTGGAATAGGGAAGTACAATGAAAATGCGGTTTGGGGGGCTGCTTTAAGGACATTTATAGTGTCCACCCCCCTCCCCTAAAAGTACACTGGTGTAACAAGTGGGCTATTCCTGAACTTCTTCTGTATACGAGTATCCCAGTGTTAGCTGCACTGCTCTCAGACAAAAAAAAATAGTACAAGAAACAAAAATTATGCCTGAGATAGTCACAGGTAGTTGCCAAAGATTTGTTCAATTAATTTACCCATTGTGCAAGACGAAAAAGCCTATTTTTGTCTTGCACTATGGGTAAATAAATTGGAACAACAATCTCAGACATTATTTTTGTTTCTTGTACTAAAGTACACCGGGTGAGGACCTAAGTCGCTGGAATCTCCCCCCTGGGTTTGCCAAACTTATCTCAAATTAAGTTCCTCCTCGAGGTGCCAGTGTAGCCCTGCCTAATTCCTAGTTAAGGCCTGCTTTAATACACATTGCATGAAGCATTCCTTCCCATTGACCAATGCAGTAAAAGTCAAGGGATGAGAAATGGGGACATGGAGACTGTCACTTTGCGTGATACTTTCTGGCTTCATGAAGGGTAAGCAAGGTCTACTACAGTTAAGAGAACAGTATGATAACATCTGATTGCTTGAGTAAGATTAAAGCACATGCAAGTTCCCATCTCTTTAAATAAGCATGTATGCCATGATCTATTCTTGATCAAATTTCTGCAGAAATCTTAACTGTTTAGCTTGAATGACTCCCTGATCAAGGTTTCATTAAACGTGACTAGCCATACTTTTGTCCAAACCAGACCAAAGTACATGTCGGTAAATCATGGCCGATCATACAGTCTTCTATAGGTCGCATGATTGGTCATGGCAAAATAGCCATGGCTATTTTTGTAGCAGATGTTTCTTCCCAGCCGACAGGTTGAAAGTGGTGAACGGTTGGCCAGGTCCAAATATCAGCCCTAGCCTTAAACTTGCATTATCTTAAAGATGTGCCCTATGGACTCTTTTACTTGTAGAAGCCTTGGTGGGGGTCTCACCTATGAGTAAGGATGTGGAGGAACCCGAAATGTGTAAGGCAACGATGTGTCTGTTTTATGATTACTTAATAAAAGATTTTTAATGGAGACATTGGTTTGCTTTTTGGTAATCCGGAGTGCGAGATCCCCACCAAGGCTTCTACAAGGGTGATTGTACAAGGACCAAGCAATGGGTCCGGGACATTTCAGCACCGGGATCATCCCTGCAAATGGGTGAGTTGTACATCTGTATGTTCTTTTAAGTGTTAACAGATATACATACGTAGTATCTGTGCATAGATGGTACATCGGGATAGCCCCCGCAAGAGGAGTGGAATCCAGTGAGAGGTCCGTGGTCTATACATCAGGACCACCCGATCACTGGAGTAAGTAATTCATACAACAGTTTTAAAGGGGTGGTAACATAGGAACAGCATTAAGGCTATTTGAACCTTCTACTACCATATAAAAACATAAAGCAGTGACCGGGTTCTTTTATACAGCCAAGGAACAGAATAGAGAGTGAATTTTCACATTCTTATATTATTGACTGGGGTATATTATTGGCTGCAATTGAAAGTTTTAAGTAAAGTGGCCCTTGTGACATAGCAAAGAAATGAATACATAGCTAAGCGCTGTTCATGAGAAGGTAATGTACAAGATAATTATGGCACATGAACTTTAATGGATATATCCATCTCTTTACATATATAATATGCACATAGTGTTGGGAAATACAGATTTCCCTATGGGGGGTAGAAAAGGCTCCATCTTTCTATACAATGTAAACCTGTGCCAATTCTAGAGCCACCTACAGCCACTGCTGTACCTTGGATGCAGATAAGGGAAAGTCATCGTCAGGCCTGTCAATGTGCACACCCACAACACAGAACTGGTCCATGACACGTCTAATCAAAAAGTGCTTGTGGACTACAACTCCCATGGTCCCCCATAAGGTGAAAGCTTCACAACAAGCAACATTCCATGTTTCCATCACTTACAGTCCAGATGTTTCTTCTTGGGCCCCATCATCTCATGGGTAGTCGCCTTGCAAACGGCTTTGGCCACTGCGGACCCGGTGACACTGTGCTGGGCAGCTGTGATCCGATCGGTGATTGACTGACCTGACATGATTCCTCTCTTCTTTCCCGCACTGTTCCCTGCAGACACTGGCACAGCGGCCTACACACACCAGCGCTGTCAAGCAGGAGCCGCGTTTCCCCTCTCCTGGTTCCGGGTCACCATGTAACGAAGCTGGGGGAAGGTGCTTGATAGGTGACCCGACCAGCAGGAAGAGGAAGAAACCGACTACACTGCTCCGTCTCCCCGTACGCTGTCCCCTCACCTCCCCTCTAGTCCCCCCAGTTCCTCTTTCCCTTACTCCTCCTTCTCCTCTTCCGGTTTCTCTCCTTTCCCTTCTCTCTCTCTCTCTCTCTCTCTCTCTCACCGTCCCTTTGTGACAGGAACCAATCAGCGCTGGAGTTCAGAGCCCAGCCCACCGCGTCACGTGTTCTGTGAGGGGAAGAGAGCAGCGGTGACTAGTAACAGGGAATACCTGCGAATGGCAGTGACTGACAGGCTGCTCTGTCCTGTGGTGTTGTGTATTGTGGGTAATAAAATAAACACATTCCCTCTATGGAAAACCTTGTGCTGTCAATCTGTGTTAAAGTGAACTCCTGTAATAACTTGTCCTGAATAGTAGTTTCAAAAATGGCTGCAAATGTAGCTCTAAAGCTAGGTACACACTATACAATAAGTTCCCCCCATCGACTGACATTTTAGTGTTTCGGTGGGTCGGGCCTCATCATTGCATGGTTCCTGGTGGCAAATCGGATGAAAGTGCGATCAGACAGGTCGGAAAACCGAGGCCGATCATGCTCAGTCGTGGTTACTGTTGAATGCGGCTGCTTTTGCCACGACTGACAGTCTTTCCTCCTGGCCGACTGGTGGAAAGTCTCAAACGCTCGGTCAGGAGGAAGAATTGCTACGTGTGTACCAGCCTTAATGGTGGCCCCAAACAGTGTCAGTTGCGGAGAAAGCAGCTGCGGCTGACAGTTCGCTGCAACCAATCGTGCAGTCCGTTATAGTAAACCACACAATTCCACAAGTGCAATCATTTTCTGATTCCAATTTAACGAACGACATCCGATGGAACACATATACACATGCGATTGTCAACCAAAAAGTATGTTCGTAACGTGTGCACACGCTCAGGGATCGT
>JAACNH010005257.1:0-20933 GCA_019447015.1 Hymenochirus boettgeri | reverse complement strand
AATGACAATGGATTCCAGTCTGTATGATAAAGGTTTGATTATTAGTGTTGGTTACTGGTATAATATTAGTTCTATTATACCGGAAACCAATGTTATGATCAACCCTTCATCATACAGGCTGGTATCTATTGTCATTAGTTCTATATTATACCAGTAACCAACACTAATAATCAAACCTTTATCATACAGACTGGAATCCATTGTCATTAGTTCTATATTATACCGGTAACCAATGCTTATGATCAACCCTTCATCATACAGGCTGGTATCTATTGTCTATTAGTTCTATATTTACCAGTAACCAACATAATAATCAAACCTTTATCATACAGACTGGAATCCATTGTCATTAGTTCTATATTATACCGGTAACCAATGCTTATGATCAACCCTATCATACAGGCTGGTATTATTGTCATTAGTTCTATATTATACCAGTAAACCAACACTAATAATCAAACCTTTATATACAGGCTGGTATCCATTGTCATTAGTTCTATATTATACTGGTAACCAACGTTATAATCAAACCTTTATCATACAGGCTGGATCCATTGTCATTAGTTCTATATTACACCAATAACCAATGCTAATAATAAAACCTTTATCATACAGGCTGGTATCCATTGTCATTAGTTCTATATTATACCAATAACCAATGCTAATAATCAAACCTTTATCATACAGGCTGGTTCCATTGTATTATTCTATATTATACCAAAACCCATGCTAATAATCAAACCTTTATTACAGGCTGGAATCCATTGTCATAGTTCTATATTATACCAATAACCAATGCTAATAATCAAACCTTTATCATACAGGTGGTATCCCTTGCATTAGTTCTATATTATACCAAAACCAATGCTAATAATCAAACCTTTATCATACAGGCTGGTATCCATTGTCATTAGTTCTATATTATACCAATAACCAATGCTATAATCAAACCTTTATCATACAGGCTGGTATCCATTGTCATTAGTTCTATATTATACCAATAACCAATGCTAATAATCAAACCTTTATCATACAGGCTGGTATCCATTGTCATTAGTTCTATATTATACCAATAACCAATGCTAATAATCAAACCTTTATCATACAGGCTGGTATCCATTGTCATTAGTTTCTATATATTACCAATAACCAATGCTAATAATCAAACCTTTATCATACAGGCTGGTATCCATTGTCATTAGTTCTATATTATACCATAACCAATGCTAATAATCAAACCTTTATCATACAGTGGTACCATTGTCATTAGTCTATTATTATACCAATAACCAATGCTAATAATCAAACTTTATCAACAGGCTGGTATCCATTGTCATTAGTTCTATATTATACCAATAAACAATGCTAATAATCAAAACTTTATCATACAGGCTGGAATCCATTTGTCATTAGTTCTATATATACCAAAACCAATGCTAATAATCAAACCTTTACCATACAGGCTGGTATCCATTGTCATTAGTTCTAAATTATACCGTTAACCAACACTAATAATCAAACCTTTATCATACAGGCTGGTATCCATTGTCATTAGTTCTATATTATACCAATAACCAATGCTAATAATCAAACCTTTACCATACAGGCTGGTATCCATTGTCATTAGTTCTATATTACACCAGTAACCAATGCTATAAATCAAACCTTTACCATACAGGCTGGTATCCATTGTCATTAGTCTATATATACACAATAACCAATGCTAATAATCAAACCTTTAATACAGGCTGGAATCCATTGTCATTAGTTTCTATATTATACCAAAACCAATGCTAATAATCAAACCTTTACCATACAGGCGGAATCCATTGTCATAGTTCTATATTATACCAGTAACCACACTAATAATCAACATTCTTAATACAGGCTGGTATCCATTGTTATTAGTTCTATATTACACCAATAACCAACACTAATAATCAAACCTTATCATACAGGCTGGTATCCATTGTTATTAGTTCTATATTCACCAATAACCAATGCTATAATCAAACCTTATCATACAGGCTGGTATCCATTGTTATTAGTTCTATATTACACCAATAACCAACACTAATAATCAACCTTTCATACAGGCTGGGATCTATTGTCATTAGTTCTAAATTATACCGTTAACCAACACTAATAATCAAACTTTTATCATACAGGCTGGTATCCATTGTTATTAGTTCATATTACACAGGTAATCATAATCCTCTAATAGTCATCTATTACAAATTTATGGAGGTAAATATTATACAATACTACAATAATAAAGTGTCAGGGTTCACTTTAAGCAAAAGATTTCAGTGCTTTATGCAATGTATATATGGTTAGTGCATGTTTTGCACAAAGTTAAGGTATCCATACATTAGTACCTCCACTACGGCAAACTGCCTTTGCCGTTTTCTTTAGCAACCGACATACGATCACGAGGTCTCACATGGCCCCATTCATTTTGCAATCATATATCGGTCACAAAAGAAGCGGGAAAGGCGGTTCCAGGAATATTGATTGAATGTTGCAGATCATTCAGTGGGTAAGTACTAATGTATGGAAACCTTTAATGGCAGCTGCCTACACCAATCTCTAGTGCTAGTGCGATATACATGATGTAATAAGTGGTAAAAACTGGTTCGCGCAAGCCAATTGCAAAGAACGTACTTTCCACGCCTCCCAGTGATTACTAAATGGAGGATTCTAAAAAAGGCATATATCGCAGTCTGACCAATCCTGCATCTCTGGTAGCTGCCATAGTTTATTACTTAAGCAAAGGTAGATTTATTACATTATTTTAATAAGATTTAATTATATGAATATTATTATATAATTAAAAATATAACAATATCGGACCAGAAGGAAGTACAAGCTTTCAAAGCACATTAATGCGGTAGACCAAAACATCAAATTTACAAGGGAAGAGGTACAAAACAACAAACTGGCTTTCTTGGACTGCTTGGTAGAAGTCAGGGAGAATGGTAAACTGGAAGTAGAGGTTTACAGAAAACCAACACACACAGATCAGTATTTGATGTTTGAATCCACCACCCTTTAGATCACAAGCTGGGGGTCATCAGAACCCTGCAACACAGAGCTGAGAACATCCCCCATGCACAGAGGCGAAGGCTAAAGAAATGAAACATCTCAGAGGAGCCCTTAAAACTTGTGGATATCCAGACTGGGCCTTTGTCAAAAGAAGCAGAAGGAAAGAAAAGAACACAAATACCAACAGTGAAGGGAGGGAAAAGCAAGACAGGAGAAAAAACATGGTCATCCATATGTAGCAGGGGTCTCCGAGAAATTAAGAAGAGTTTTCAAAAAACACCGTATCCCTGTCTGCTTTAAACCGAGCAACACGTGAGGCAGCAATTGGACATCCGAAAGACCAATACCGAAACACAAGAAAAGTGACATCATATACACAGTGCAGTGCAGTGAAGAATGCTCTGATTTGTATGTGGGGGAGACCAAACAAAAAACTGCATCAACGTATGGCACAGCACAGAAGAGCCAATACCTCGGGTCAGGACTCAGCCGTGTACCTGCATCTTAAGGATAAAGGACATACCTTTGAAGATGTGAATGTTAACATATTGGCAAAGGAACGTGACTGGTTCAAGAGAGGTGTTAAGGAGGCCATTTATGTGAAATAAAGAAACCGAAAATAAATAGAGGTGGGGGGGTTCGACACCATCTGTCTGCATGTACAATGCTGTCTTGACACCTACATCTGGGCGTTCCTATACACCTCTTAGGCACATCTAACACAGCCCTTAACACCTGGCTGTGATTGCTAATTGGGATTTCCAGGGTACATAATTGCCACAGATTCTTGTACAAGTCATTCTGAATTGAGAAAGCCAGTCGGATGACTAGCGAAACGTCTTCAAGAACTAAACTTCAAGTCCAGTTGATCTAATTGAATACAACAGATTACCATGACCTGGATGAATGAGAACCTTCATAAGCATCGGACCTTAAACTTAGAGAGATAAAATAATACCATATTCACTTTATCCCCTTGAAAAAAAAAAAAATTGGGAAATAAATGTAAAAAAACTTCACAACCATGTAGCTAGAGGGACATTAAACCATTCTAGTCATGTACCATGCATCTATTATTATTACAAGGGACAAGGATTGCTTATTCCCACCCCCTGTGAATAATAGAATGCTTGGGTTACAGGTAAGTTTAATTCTGTAACCCGGGCATTCTATTATGAATCTCTGTTGGAAAATGATCTTGGAGGTTTGGTGGATAACATGCTATATGTGGCAAGCCGTGCCAGGGCGGCAACAGCTAGAGCCAGCAAGATATTATCTTGCGAAGGCAGGGGGCTCAAAGGGTCCGAGATAAACAGCCGATGCGTGTATGCAGTACAGCTGTTTTAAACTGCAGCTAGTTCGGCATTGGTGTTTTAAAACAGCTGATCGCCCGTACCTTACTGCAACACGTGATTAGTCATTTAATAACAAGCTGATTGCGGTGCCACCGAGGAGAGTGTGTGTGTGCAAGGGGGTCCGGCCACGAAATTTGCAGGGGGGGCCAGGCCCCGCAATTTTGTACTTAAAGATGGGACCTTTAATATGTCCTAAGCTGCCTTCTGAATGCAAGATGCTTGACAGAACTAACGGAACGCAGATATGGTAGACAATGACATGCACGTAAGCATGTTTTTCTAAAGTATTACATTTGTTTGATGTAATTCTACCTAAAAGAACAAAAAACTATAATAAGCAACAGATCATTATTTGGGTTTCTCCCAGAAATGAAATGACATAACAATGAACTCACTTGAGTCATTTGTGGATTGGAAAAAATAACATTTCATAGCACTATAACACAGTTAAACTTTCCCAGGATACAAAAAAGGAGTACATGAATATTGTAAAAACTTTCATGATTATACCGCAGAGGGGCTCATAGGATCTGTCAGTAAAATGTCTTATGCTGTTCCTCCTAAGGGTAAACGTTTCTTCAAGGAATGCAATGAAGCAGGGAAACCATAACCCCTTCAGTGCAACAGCAAAGAACAGAGTATTGCCTCTTTATCCTAGATTACAGAGGTTAACCGCATAGGATTGTAACTACACACTTCTGTAACTAATGACCAATGTTTCCTCTACATGTGACACACTTACATTTTGGGTGCAGGTAAATAACCTACTGCAAACATAACACTGTCTGTTAAACCACATACATCACTTTGTGACCTAGGAAATCATTCACTGTGTTAGAAATCAAAAAAACACATTTCCCCCAAGATAAATAATGGCAATGTCTTTCTTTAGTTAATTAGGAAACCAGAGATATAATGAACATGATGTAACTGTGACATCATTATATGAATTACATTGGTATTGGTCAACTCATTTTAACAAACTGGTTTTAAATGTAATTTTCAAAAGGGAAAAATACCAAATGACATCCAAACAAAAAAGGAGGATTTACATCTCAGGAGCCGATAGGCCAAAAGCTGATGCCCTCAAACAGACCACTCCCCCAAACCACAGGCATTTTTCCTCAACGGGGGGGGGGGGGGGGGGGGAAGACTTTATTATGTTGAAATTAGGGAAATGCAAACATGAACTGTTTAAAATATTAATTGTACCACAGGGGATGTCAGATACTTTTAAAAACCTGAGGTGCTGCAAATTGAGTGGTTACAGTAGGAGAGAGATTGAAAGCACTCCAGTCCCCTTAGACATGTGCCTACTGTCCTAATGGTAAATTCGCCCTGCAAATAAACTGTAGCCTTTGTAAGTTAACATTCCAGTGCATTAAAAGACAACTTAACATTGTTGTATATTGAAATATTAGCGAAAAGTATAAAATGCAAATAGAGAAATATGATATGCATAAGCAGGTCTGTGTGATCTATATGGTGTGTATTATATGAAATCTCATACACTAATGTTAGATCAATTAAATGCGTATCTGTAGGTATAATAACATATGTTAGTTAGATGACCATACTGTATCTGGGCTCCGATATTTGTTTCTTCTAGTATTTTAGTGATTTTGGAAGAATTTGTTTATAAGCAGTCAACAAAAAATATAAACAAAAAAATGACTTCTACCTGCAAATCCAATCATTCTGTGCTCGTGACTATTTAGTCCATTGAGTGAAGTTGGGTGAGTCTGTAGGCCATATACTTAGATTCAAACATACGTCTGTCTAATATCTAAAAACAGTGGCGATTTACTTCCTAATGTTCCTGTGTCATTCCACATACTGGCCCAATCGTTTTGCAATAAAATGATAATCAAAATATGATTGGTAGTTTGAAGAGTTAGACTGGGTACACACCAGACGATATTTTCAGGCGACAGACCGGTTCACGCGCCCTTTTCGGTCAGCGTTTGAAATATCAGCTGGTGTAGGGCGCGGCACTTCGGATCGGAAGAACGAACGCGTCGTAAATTACGTTCCCTATGGGACCGCAGATTGATTGTTCGCAAATGCAGCCGAATTTACCGTGGCCGAAGGACATTTGTCCCAGCCGAGCGCACACTCACTGATTGGCTTAGCTTTGGCTTCTGTGGACCTATCCTTGGACACCCAACTACATCACTTTTAAACAGTCATTTACAGTATAGTTGTATATTTCCTATATATTATATGTCTTAATCAATCAGTAACAATTGTTAGAAACGGCTGATTATATTAAAGGGCATCTATAGTGAAAAAAACACATTGGCCCATTGCAAAGTTAAATTCATGTACTCTGTGCTGCCTTTATCCTACCTCTGTCAGCACTTCTCCCTTGCCCCTCCCTCTGTTACCTCCTCCATGTCTCAACTAGGCTACCCGGCAAGCTTATCTGTGCAGTAGGAGTTAAAAGTTCAACATAGTTACTACTGCAATATGATCTTTCTCTTGTGACCCATCATCAATCAGTTATGAAGAAGGGGGGTCAAGTACAGACTTATCTCTGCAGTCAAATCTACCTTTCCCCCTGCTAATGCTTATTCTCTATGTGTGTGCAAACAGAGCAGGGAGGAGGGAGCGACTGAGCAGGGAAGAGGATCCTGTCACAGATTTGATTGACAGTACAGTAGGAGTACAGGAATGCAATCACGTATTCTTCTAACTTGTGTATCTCAGTACGAGAGGGAATCTGAAAAAAGTGAAGACACTCTGGGGTTGGGGAGAATATAGAACGCATGGAAGGAAATGAAAAAAAAGTTCATTTTCTCAATAAGATGCCCTTTAATAGCATGGCTTTAGCCAGAGTAAAAGGGAACTCTCTGCATTTACACTCCCAAAATCAGGCAGCTATCAAAATGCTTACTAAATGCTGGATTACCGGTATGTAATATATGTTAAAAAAACACCATGACATTACTTATCAAATCCAAAATGAGTGAATACATCAAATCTTCCATTCTGTCAAGAATTATCAAAAATTCAACAGTGAATTAACTAAATTAATAAAAACAAAAGATCGATTTCTCATAATTCCTATGTTGCAAAGGAAAATAAAAAAGGAAATAAGGAAAAATGTTTAAATTCCCATATAGAAGGCACATGCGCTGCCCACATTATCCACATTCCAGGGTGTTAGCATTCCTCAATAAAATCTAATTTCTTAAACTGTTTTACTGCAGTTATATTATAAACATAGGACCCTACACACAACACACACACAAGTTTTCTACACAACAGTCTACCAATCTGTAAATGTAATACTTTTAGCCAACAGACTTGTAATTCTGAATGAAACTAATAAAATGCCCATAACAACCCATGGGTCATTAGTCTTTATATAAATATTGTAAATAATGTAGATCACAAACATAACACTGTAGACTATTGCAACTGAATCAAAAGATTGCATTATCATTGCAAAAGTGTAATTGGATTCTGTTCTCCGAGGTTATTGTACTTATAACAACTACCATTGGCTTCCTGTCTTTCTCAGATACATGGGTGCTGTCATTTAAGAATCCAAACACTGGTTGCAAGTCAACTAAACATTTTGTTCAGGGCAGTAGTAGAAAGCAAACAGTAGACAGTCCAAAATAGCCATAGCAGGCAAAGGACAAAACCCTAATCAGACAACTTTTAGGGAACAGGACAAGAACAGGGCAAGTGCAAAATGGAGAGTCATCCGGTACACACAGCATGGGATCAGGGAATGCGGTGATCAAAGTAAATCAATTAACTGGGTTCAAATTAGTTGACCTTCAAATGGAAGTGACTGAATATAGATGTGGCCATATTGCAGTGTTTTTGCAAGGGAGTAGCAACACTGGAGTAAAATAGAGATTGGGTGTAATAGACCAGCAGTAAAGCAATACATGACAATGGGCATGCCATCAAAATAACCATGCTTATGCCTAGCCACAATAGCTTCACGGAGATCTCATGTCAAAATGTAATAAACATGTGGGTGAATCCAGCAATGGTAATGGCTATTTAAATGTATATTTTTGTTTGCAAGATACCGTATATACTCGAGTATAAGCCGAGGTTTTTAGTTAAAAAATTAACCTAAAAACTTGACTCGGCTTATACTCGAGTCAGAAGAAACTTACCTTGAATCCAGAGGCAGCCGCGAGTCCGGCCGGCAGTCCCAGTAGTTCCTCGCGGTGTGCGCGATGACGTCATCACGCACGCTGGCGTGGGATGACGTCATCGCGCAGCCGCGAAGCAGTAATGGGAACTGCGGCCGGACTCGCGGCTGCCTTTGGATTGCAGAGAGAGGAAGACTGAAGACCAGGTACAGGTAAGTGAGCTGGGGGGGGACTGGGGGGAGGGCTGGGGGTACTGGGGGAGGGCTGGAGGGACAGTATGCCATGCAGACACCCACATTATCTTTTTACTATAGGTGGTTGGAAACTACAACTCCCAGCAACCAAGCATGCTGGGAGTGTTAGTTTCCAAACATCTACAGTGGAAAGGTATTAGGGTGGGGGACAGTATGCATACAGTAACCCCCAATACCTTTCTATCTATAGGTGGTTGGAAACTACAACTCCCAGCAACCAAGCATGCTGGGAGTTGTAGTTTCAAACATACAGTGGAAAGGTATTAGGGTTACTGTATACCCTCGGCTTATACTCGGGTCAATCATCTTTTCATTTTTTGAGGCAAAAATGGGTGCCTCGGCTTATACTCGAGTCGGCTTATACTCGAGTATATACGGTAACTACAAATGTCCTATACCATACTCAAAACCCATTGGCCTACTGCAGACACTTGTGTTTTTGCTAAATTCTTCCTTCATCCCATATTATGCGTGTAATTGTTTGTATTGGATAACCTTTTATTACACTATTACACAAATATAGCTGCCCTCCATATATGACTTATTTAGTTGACAAACAAAGAAAGTAACAATGAAACCCAAATCTCAGTAGCGATGTGGAGAGTTTTAGCTTTTTACATTCCGTAAGCAGAACAGGGCTGTTCTTTAAATGTGATCCGTGGCCTGCAGTGTTTTTATTTCGATCACATTTCAGAGATATTTAAATTCTGATGGTTTTAAACATTCATTCTTTAAGTGTATAATGCCAGTAACAAGAAAGGTTGCTCGTTCAAGTTCTCTGGAAGCATTTATCTGCTCTGTTCTGTGTATTTATCCATTCTGTTGCAGTCTGATTAGCGTGTTGATGGTGTAATTAGGAAGATTTAAAAAAAAAAAAAATCTGAAAATATCTGGCTTTATTAGCAATGATTGTGGACAATATTATTTGCAAATGCAGTAAATGTAGCTCCAGTTATACCAAGAGAAAATATGGGGGAGGGGTGGTTACGTTCCTGTTCTCTTATAGCTTTTAGCCTATTTTTAACATTTGCATTACAAAATAATTGTATTCCTTCAAAAACTTGACTACAAAGCATGTACAAATATATAGCAAGATTGGCCATTGTGATGGACAATCTAGTGTGGACAGCGTCACTCCACCCCCTTTCTGAATAGATTTTAAAGCAGTTGAGGTTTATCAGTAATAAAATGTTGAATAACCCAATGATCTCTGGATTTCAGTACCAACCACACCTAATGTATATGAGCCTCTGGTGTGTCTGTACTATATTTCATGGATGTGTAGACAGACTGATATATATATATTATGAGTGTGTGTACAACTTATATATCATGATGTGTCTGTACAGACTGTATTTATATCACGATGTCTGTACAGACTGATTATATCATGATGTGTCTGTACGACTGTACTATATATCATGCTGTGTGTGTACAGACTGTAATATATATTATGATGTGTCTGTACAAGAAGTAATATATATGTATTGTCTGTACAGACTGTATTATATATCATGATGTGTCTGTAAGACTGTACTATAGATCATGATGTGTGTGGACAGACTGTATAATATTATTAGAGTGTCTGTACAGACTGTACTATATTATGATGTGTCTGTACAGACTGTACTATATATCATGATGTGTCTGTACAGACGGTACTATATATCATGATGTGTGTGTACAGACTGTAATATATATTATGATGTTGGTACAGAATGTACTATACATGTGTGTGGTACAGACTGTACTATATATCTGCTGTGGTGTACAGACTGTACTATTATATCATGATGTGTCTGTACAGACTGTAATATTATCATGATGTGTCTGTACAGACATGTAAATATATCATGAGTGTATGTACAGACTGTATATATATATTGTGTGTCTGTAGACGTTATATACGGTTATATCATGATGTGTCGTTAAGACTGTACTATATATCATGATTTGTGGGAGTAAAGACTGTATATATATTATAATGCGTCTGTCAGATTGAACTTAATTATAGATGGTCTGACGATGTATTATATATCATGATGTGTCTGTACAGACAGTAATATATATTATGATGTGTGTGTACAGACTGTACTATACATCATGATGTGTTGTACAGACTGTATGATATTGATGTCTGTACAGACTGTATTATAATCATGATGTGTGCTGTACAGACTGTACTATATATCATGATGTGTCTGTACAGACTGCTAATATATTATGATGTGTCTGTAACAGACTTAATATATATATGATGTGTGTGTCAGACTGTTATATAACATGATGGGGGTACAGACTGTACTATATATCATGGCTGTGTGTGTACAGACTGTACTATAATCATGGTGGTGGTATACAGACTGTACTATATTCATGTGTGTCTGTTACAGACTGTATATATATCATGTTGTTTGTAATACTGTACTATATATCATGATGTGGTGTACAGACTGTAATATATATCATGATGTGTCTGTACAGACTGTACTATATATCATGATGTGTCTGTACAGACGTACTATATAATTATGATGTGCTGTACAGACTGTAATATATATATCATGATGTGGTGTGTACAGACTGTACTTATATATATGATGGGTCTGTACAGACTGTACTATATATCATGATGTGTCTGTACAGACTGTACTATATATATTATGATGTGTCTGTACAGACTGTAATATATATCATGATGTGTGTGTACAGACTGTACTATATATCATGATGTGTGTTACGACTGACTATATATCATGCTGTGTGTGTACAGACTGTACTATATATCTGGTGTGTGTGTATACAGACTGTACTATATTATGATGGTCGTACAGACTGTATATATATCATGGGTTTTGTACTACTGTCTATATCATGATGTGTGTGGTACAGACTGAATATATATCATGATGTGTCTGTACAGACTGTACTATATATCATGATTGTGTGTCTGTACAGACTGTACTATATATCATGATGTGGTGTACAGACTGTACTAAATCATGATGTGTCTTACAGCGTAATAGATACATGATGTGTACGTACAGACTGTATTATATAATACTGATGTGTTGAGACTGTAATATATATATGAGTTCGTACAGACTGTACTGTATATTAGATGTTGTGTGGTGTCAGAATTAATATATATCATGATGTGTCAGATACGACGACTAAATCAGATGTGTCTGTACTGATATATCATGAGTGTGTGGACAGACGTACTATATATCAGATGTGTGTCTGTACAGACTGTATAATCATGAGTCAGCAATTGATGTGTACGTACAGACTGTATATATATCATGATGTGTCTGTAGACGTAATATATATCATGATGTGTCTGTACAGACTGTATGTATATCATGATGTGGTGTGACAGGACTGCACTATATCTACATGATGTGTCTTACAGACTGATCTAGATTCATTAGGTGTCTGTACAGATGTACTATATATCATGATGTGTGTGTGACAGACTGACTATATATATCAGTGATGTGTTCTGGTACGACTGTATTATATCATCATGTGTGTGGTGTACAGACTGTAATATATATCAGGGATTCTCACAGATGTTTAAAAACCTACAGAAGGAAGCTATTCTGGGAGTTGTCGTTTTAAATATTGAAGGAACACAGTTTGAGAATCCCGCTATATATTATGCTGTACAGACTTTACTATATATCATGATGTCTGTACAGACTGTACTAGTATCAGATGTGTCCGTACAGCTGTATATTAATCAGAGTGTCCGTACAGACGTATATATATCATGGGTCAGTACAGACTGCACTTTATATCATGATGTATATATACAGACGTACTTTATATCAAGATGCATTTGTACAGACTGTATTATATCATGCATCTGTACAGATTATACATACATTATGATGGTCTGTACAGACTGTTATATATCATGATGCAATCTGTAAAGATTATACTATACATTATGATGTGTCTGTACAGACTGTATTATCATATCATGATGCATCGTACAGATTTTACTAACATTATGATGTGTGTACAGACTGTACTATATATTATAATGCATCTGTACAGATTTTACTAACATTATGATGTCTGGACAGACTTACTTTATTCATGTGTCTGTACAGACTTATTATATATTATGTGCCTGTACAGGACGTACTGATATATAATGATTTGTCCGTACAGACTGTATTTATATGATGTCCGCCACTACCAACTGTACTTTATCAGCTGTTTCTGGACAGACTGAACCACATATCATGATGTGTGATACAGACTGTGACTATATATTATTATTAGAGATGGACTAGAACTCGAGTTTGAGCCAAACTATTAAGTTCAAACAGACTCGGACTTCTCAAAACTATCCCTGACTCGGATTTCTCAGACTTTCGATATTTTCAGGACTTTAGGTAAGTATTGAATGTTCGATACCATGAGTACAATATCGATCCGCAAGTAAAATGTCTATTTACTTACCCAACGCGAGTATCGAATACGCAAGTGAAATGCTATTATACTATTTGTGTCGAAAACTTGTTTATCAGCAAGTAAAATGCTATTATACCTATACGTGAGTATCGAATCCGCGAGGGTAAAAGGTCTATTCTACCCATACGATTGTAAATATCGAAATCCGCAAGTAAAATGTCTATTATCACTATACGCGAGTATCGCAATCCGTGAGTAAAAGGTCGTATTATCACCATTACGAGTAAATATCGAATCTGCAAGTAAAATGTTAGTATACCTATACGCGAGTATCGAATCCGTGAGGTAAAAGGCCTATTATACCTTTTCGCGAATAGGTATCGTTACCATTGATATTTTAATGTATTTCATTCGAACTTTTCGAACTATTTGACTCCCATTGACTTAATGGGTCGGTTTCGAACTTTTCCATATAGTTCGAAAGTTCGTCCATCTCAATTATGATGTGTCTGTAAAGACTGTATATAATAATCATGAAGTATCTGTACAAAATGTACTATAATGTTTCTGTAAAGGACATCTATATATTGTGCTGTAAGACTGTACTTATATTATAATGTGTGTAAAGACTGTAATATATATTATGAGTGTCTGTCAGACTGTACTAATATTATGAGTGTCTGTACGACTGTATTATATATCATGATGTGTCTGTACAGACTGTAAATCTATATGATGTGATGATATAATGTTATGTAGGTGTCTGTGCAGACTGTACTATATTTATGGTATGTTTTGTGTCTTATTCAGACTGTTTATGTTCAGTGATGTTTAGTTATGACGTGTGTAGAGACATTACTATTGAGTGTTGTATTCTATATCATGATGTGGTTGTTTGTACAGTATTGTTGTATATTCATTGATTTTGTGTCTGTACATGTTATAATCTTTGTAATGTATATATATTTGATGTGTGTTCTGTTTTTTTACTGTACTGTACTATATATTATATGCGTCTGTACAGATTGAAATATATATTATGGATTGTTGTCTTGTATAGACTGTATTATATATCATGATGGTCTGTACAGACTGTAAATATATATGATTTGTGTTGGTACAGGGACTGTACTATACATCATGATGTGTCTGTACAGACTGTACTTATATCATGATGTGTCTGTACAGACTGTATTATTATATCATGAGTGTCTGTACAGACTGTACTATATATGATGATGTGTCTGTACAGACTGTTATTATCTATCATGAGTGTTGTACAGACTGTAATATATATTATGATGTGTGTGTACAGACTGTACTATATATCATGATGTGTCTGTACGGCTGACTATATATCATGATGTGTCTGTACAGACTGTATATAATATCATGATGTGTCTGTACAGACTGTATATAATCATGATGTGTCTGTACAGACTGTTACTATATATCATTGATGTGTCTGTACAGACTTTACTATATAATACTGACAGCTCCCCATAGCGCACTCGTCCAATACACTTACACACCTCCCATCTCTGACATAGGCAGGCATGAACCTGTTCCAAAGAGGAAGACGGGGCGACTGCGGCGAGCAGGAGAGTGACAGGCTGCACAGGAGTTTTGTCTAGTATATCTGCTCTAAAAATGCGAGAGGTGGGTGAGGAGTTGTGTTGCCTACCTTCTGGGAAATTATTTTTTGGCATTGGCAAAATTTTGTTTTGCAATTAAGTTCCCCTTTAATGAGAATAGCAAAGTGGAGTAATGAAAGGTTAAAGGCAAAATAACTAAATAAAAAGGTACCTGACTACATACTGCCTGGGAACCTTATGTGGTTATATAACTGGTGTAGGCTTTCAGATGCCGTTTGGACCCTTTAGTCATGTATTCCATGTAGCACTTTAGGTGGCAAATCTAGACTGCTACTCGATGAGAAAAGTTATCGTTTTAAGATGGTCCCCTATGTAGAAGTTTGAAAGAGATGCATGATCAAAAACCGATTAACGTTCATAGTAAGAATCCTCTAAGGTGTATCTGCCCTTAGGGCTAGGCCACACTCGCGCGTTTTTGCATGTTTGCGCATTCGACAATTTCAACTATATGAAAAAAATGGCAACGAACCGAAATTGTGCGATTTCGGGTGCGTTGCGTTTGTGCATCCATTTGCAAATATGGTATCACATGCGATTCCATATCTTAAAGAGACAATCGCAATTGCACCTGTATACACAACGTAATCGGGTTGCGATTTGCATGTGTGATTCCGTTTGGATGCATTGTGGGGGTGCCCTTACAGCAGATTAGCAAAATTCACGAGAGCCAAACAGTGGCATAGAGAAACTGTTGGTTTACAAACTGTCAGGGTTATTCAATAAAAGTTCTTATCGTTTAAAATGGTGCTAATTTTCCCCAACCAATCAGATCTTATTTAACATTTGAAAGCTAATATTGATGGTTGGGGCAAAATTAGCACCATTTTAAACTATAAGAATTTATTGAATAACCCTGTGTGTGTTATGTGAACAAGTGTGTATACAGCAATTATAAAGACCAAACAAGCAATGTTTTATAATTAGTATAGAAACCTTTAAATATGTTTTCTTTCTATAAACAATAACAGATTTTTGTTAGAAGTCCAAATATTTTAGCATCATACAGAGAAAGATACTAACTGTGTCTGACAAAGAAGTCTTCATTATTTTGAGATTCTAATCATTTTAAATTGCGTGGAATTGATACCGGCCATACACTGGCTAATATTAGATTTGAGCAACGTTCGATTTGTCTCAAACAATCAAACTGATCTAAAATCAGTGTCCAGTGGTTCTACCTGCCAATACCTTGGCCTAGACCATCATTTGCAATACACATTAGAGTGTAATGTCAAGCACATAAGATGGTCCTAGGCAGATGTTGGAATGTGGCAGGAATGGTCATCAGGTGTGTCTAATAATGTTTGGCTGTATTAGTCAATCATCAAATTAAAGGTCAAATCCTCTGTGCCTTTCTAAATGAGAGAACTATAACAAAGATTTTTATGGAAATTAATACACTGACGATCATTTTCTTAAGTTTTGTGTTACATTCAATATCTATAATCTAACAAGTTCGATTAAGGTGATCTGGAAGATTTTCATCTAGTATCTTTTGGATTTCATTTCGATTATTTATTTTTAAAAATTTATTAAGTCTATTTGCATGTAGAAATCAACATAATAAGTAGCAATTTTATCCCCATATTTTACAAAGGTTCTGTATGTGTTGAGAAGGTTTAAATAAATCTAAAAAACATTGTGTTTTAGAGCCATGGGTATTTTCTTTGGGTATTTATAACACTTAGAACATGTCCTGCTGTGCTTTTTAATGAGCTTTAAGACATAACATTAATAGGAAGTCTGTCTTGCATATCAATGCTGTGAGCCTGCTCTGAATAAGGCAAGTTGGGGGGAACAAGAGAATGATATGCTCAAAACTTGTACTAAAATATACTATTCCTCTTGGTTTTCAGAGTACATTTTGGTGTATTAGTTCTCCTTAAGAGCTCTGTACATTAGTGTAATGATCAAAACATATCAAATCTCAAAAAAGGTGCCTTATTCAGGGTGTGTTCCTGTCATCCATTATTAATGTATAGACCCTTAATGGTGTAATCCAGGGGGAAACTGCAGCCAAGTGGGGCAGGGACAAGGTCAATATTTTCCATTTAACTGCAGAGTCAGAAGTACAGTTGGCTTTACAACGCTTCTAGTGACAAAAACAAAATAACAAGCTTTAGAACCTTAGAACTTCTCCACTCTGATGACTCTCATCTTTTCTGTGTGCCTTGCAAACACTACCACTCTTTTTCAATACCTAGATAACTTCAAAATCATCACTTTATATACAGGACCCTTATCACAGGATAGGGCCATTCTTAACCCTTGCAGCGTAAGGCAAAGGGCCAAACATATAAGATTAAAGGTGTTTATGATATCTCTGATAACAATTCTACAAGGGAACCATCTGGCCTTAAAATGATAATTTCTCAATTTTAGTAGCGGTATACATTACTGTGTAAAGTGCTACAGTGATCCTGTGAATCTATAAGGTGTCACAAAGGGACCACATATTATTTTAGTGTATATTGCCTTTTACATTTTCATACAACTCCACTTTGCTCTCCTATTAAATGGGGAACCTAAGTTCCCAAAACAAGAAGTATTCAAAAATGCAAACAATTAGTTGCGAAGGTTGGCAAAATCACAACTCCTAACCATAGACAAAAAAAACTAGTTTGGTGCACTGTCAGCTCTCCTGGTCACCTAGTCAGCCCCGCACTCTTTGCATAAGGTGCATGCATGCATGTCCAGTCAGAGCTGGGCGGTGTGGTAAGTGCAGTCAGACAGAGGGGTCTGTGGGAGGAGCTTGTCAGTGAAATATACACACAGAAGTGGGGGGGTAGAGGTCGTGTCTATACTACATAAAAACGATGCTAGCATTTTCTTACAATTAATTGTTTTGCCCATTTAATTGCCCCTTAAAATGTGCAATTTATATGTTTCTCTGCCAGGGTAAAGGGAACCTATGGTCCCTGATGGTACAAGGGGTTCCTCAAAGATTGGTACTGTGTGGATCCATCTCCGTGGTCAGATTTGATAGCACTTTTTATAACGATATATTTGTATATATTTTTTGAATCTGCTGTGTACTAAGTGGATTATGTATTTGAATAAATTATGACTGATAAATAAAGATGCTAAAATATAAATACCACATATACAAAAATTCCATGTGTTTTGCCTAGCCAATAAAAGAGGGTTATTTGCGTTTTATACATTGACACGGGGATACACATTGCTCTAGCCCTGTACGTTGATGGTAATTACCAAGGGGATTATAATGTGCATAGTTCGCACTATCTGAATTCTGAAAGCACGATCTGAGCTGTTGCAATTTTAGCTAGAGGCTCGCTTCCCTTAACGAAGAGAATACAGAGATACGGCCTATGCAGGAGTTTGCGTCCATTGAATCTGGCTCTGATTTTATTAATAGGAGAAAAGATGCCCTCGATACAACATGTGTGACAGTACTTAAAAAAATGTCTATATTAGCCAATATAAGTATGTTTGTTTGCTACTCTAATTAGAAAGAGAATGTCTAATGTATAGACAACACTTTTTTTATATGCGTTTTATGTTAGTTCTCACAGTCACAACCAAATCTTTGCAGTCTGCGCGTATCCATAAAGATATAGAATGTTTAAATGGGGTTTGCAAAACAATTGTAAATAAACATGCAAAAGTATGCAATAAAAAAAGGTTATTCCTAATATCAAGTTTCCCACATTAGAAAATTGTATAAAATAGTATCGGAAGAAAGTGCCTTTCGAGTTCTCTTCATTAAAAACAGGAAAAGGAACTATCTGTTTGTAAAATGAAAATTCAGAACACTTTTCTGGACAAAGAAAGAATCACATAAACGCGAATGACCAGATGTTATGTGCACACCACGATATGAGAATGTATACGGATGCCCTTTGTTTTAATTAGGTTTCAACAAGTGTGTATGGCATATTGAATGTTTTGATAATGCAAGAAAAAACGTACTCTGGAGGTCTGGATGGTTGCTCATTAGGTTAAATGTCAGGAATCATAGCAACCTATGCTATGCTTATAACAGAATGACTAGGCATCAGAACATATACACTGATAGTAGTAGTTATCTGAGGTCATGGGGATAACTGTAGGTTGAAAGCTAATAAAATAAATATGATGCCCAGTAAAAAGTAAAACTGTGGTTTAAGAAGTAAACCAGCGAATGATTGTAAAAATATAAGTGGTTGAGTGAATCTACACAGTAGTTCCAGAAATAAGCCTGGGGCTACTAGGTCTACGACCATGTATGTTTGGAAACTGGTTTAGATCACCCAACCGTACAACCATGTATGTACAGAGAGCCCCATTTAACCATGTGAAACAGTGTTTTTGTGGCAGTGGACACAGGAAACAAAGTTAGAAAAATGTGCTTATTTTACCTCTCCACATCAAGATCCAAATGGGCCTTCGGAATCTCCGAACTGCCACCCTTTCCCACTCTGGGCCCAAGTACAAGTTCAGCGACGGAGGGCTCCTTCTATGATTTGTACTTGCTGTTGGAAAAACCTTACATGTTAATTAAACAAAATCAAGTGAAGATGATACATGCTGCTTTTAATGGTCAAGTTTTATTAAGTGTTTTTTGATATTAGCTTTTTCCAATACCTATATATCCACTTAGCTGAAGGTCTCCACCCCCTGGGAGATAGTTCTTGTAACATAGCGTGTCGCAGAGATAGGAAAAACAAGGAATATGTTCTCACATTCCCACTGAGCTGGAGGTTAAGAGCTTTTACAGTTTTTTTTTTTGTTTTTAAAAAACCCTTTGTTAACAATATTTTCAATAGTAAAAAAGGGACATAAGGTGTACTAGTGGTGAACTTTTGTTCCATTATAGTGCTAGCAAGAGAGACCACAAAAGCGGTTCTGCTGGTACCTTACAAATAGCCTCACAGTCCTAAGAAGGACTTTGCAGTATTATAAAATTCTAATACAAGATATTTATAATCCGGCCCATCCGTAATATACTTACACAAGAATAAAGATTTCCAAGCATCTGATATTGAGACCTTTTTTTACATTTGAGACACCTAAGGATCTGAACGTTATTTGGAGACAACATACCAGTAGCTACCAAAAATTGGCTTTGTGTGGTTTTCCGTCAAAATTCACAGAAAGCATTATGTGTTCCAATTAACCAATGAGTACCATAATATTAATGATAATAAAATCCATATTTTATAGGGAAGTGTTGAGGATGTATGTGTTATCCTCGTTTGCAATCTTTGCCCAAACAGCTGGGAAGGTTAGACTAGGTCTGACATGAAATTACCGTTATCCTTGGACAGAAAAAGTACAGGAATTAACAAGAACACATAAAAAAACAATTGTACTACAAATCTGAGTGATTCTAAAAGCAAAATCTTTTAGGGGCCAAATAAAGTTGCCTGAAGGTTAAGGAAATCCACATTACTATAGTTTTCTTTAGAAATTGAAAAGATAACCAGGACCTTGTAACCGATTTAATAAAGATGAAAGTCCATACCAGAAGCTCCTTGAACAGGTTGTGAGTGCAGATTTCTCAGTAAAGGTGGTTTTTAGGTGTGTGGCAAAGTTTGTTTGAGGCAGAAAAGTTAGGTAAATACATGCTTTTTGTCGAGTGCATAATATCCAGAAGGCTTACTGCTTTCTTTTGTCGTTACTTGTCTTAGGCCAAAACGACGTGGTTATTGATAAACTGAACCTCTTCTTTTTGGTGGACCATGACCTAAGCTGTTCAGCCACAATTCTGAAAAGACTATAAAAGTATACGAGTGCTCTAGACATCACAATTGTGAGTAAACTACTGCACTGGACACAGCCTTTTAGAAATTGTTCTGAGGTAGCAATTGCCAAGGATGGAGACCACTATTTTATTAATTTATAATACAAATTTACTATTGTATTGTATCGGCATTCAACTGGTTGCAGAGCTTGTACCATTTACCCCATGTGGTGCTTCTCCAACATGTATTTAAAGAAAATACAATGGTAGGCTCCATGTAAATAAAGGAATTTCAATGTCAATTAAGTGGCCTAACTAGAACAGTTCTATTATATAGATATGTATATATAATTATTCAACTCTACTGAAAAAGATATTCACTTTAAGGC
>JAACNH010005256.1:0-20933 GCA_019447015.1 Hymenochirus boettgeri | reverse complement strand
GGGGGGGACTACAGGAGAACCAGATGGAGCTGGGATGTGAGGTAAGGATTAAACTACACTACACAATGGGGCCAGTAGTGGGGGGGGATTATAGTTTTGGGGGTGGACATGCCCTTTAAATGTCATCTGCTACTTAGCAACCCAATGTGACAATCTATCTAAATCCAGACACAACAATTGCACATCCTCTGCAGCTTTTATTGGTCAACAAATGTTTGCATTGTCCTCAACACAGAGAGCTTGCTAACAATACCTATTTCCAAATCATTAATAAACAGATTAAATAGAAGTGGCTCCAACACAGAACCCTGTGCACCCAACTTAGAGCATGTGTATTTCTTACTCTTGCTTATGATTAGGACTCTGACTTGTCCGAAACGCATTAAGCTAATAAAGACTAAATTTAATTTTATGAGAGTGTTTCTTGAGCGGTCCGGTAGTGCATTTAATCCAATATACTTACCCAGTCCCATAGAAAGTCCCATACACAGCCCCATAGAAAGTCCCATACACAGCCCCATAGAAAGTCCCATACACAGCCCCATAGAAAGTCTTATATACAGCTCCATAGAAAGTCTTATACACAGCCCCATAGAAAGTCCCATACACAGCCCCATAGAAAGTCCCATACACAGCCCCATAGAAAGTCCCATACACAGCCCCATAGAAAGTTTTATATACAGCCCCATAGAAAGTCTTATACACAGCCCCATAGAAAGTCCCATACACAGCCCCATAGAAAGTCCCATACACAGCCCCATAGAATATCGGCTATATACTAAGACAACATCAGACATAACAGAACAAAATTATGGTCTTACTGACAGGGAGGAAAAAAAAACACATAGATAATTGCCCTCCAATACATGCCATGCTCTATTTGCAGCTCCAAAAAAAAAAGCTGCAATCGAAAGGGGAACATGAAAGATTAGGCTCAAATAGCCAGGAACCACCCCAAGGCCTCCCAAGCGACGCTTTTCTAGACCTCAACCAAGAGGCCTAACCCTGCACTAATGGACCTGGGGCCGGGCCACGGCACCCACGAGTGGGCAGGGCCATGGCACCCGTGAATGGACGGGGCCACATGGGGCTGTAAGATAATGGGCCACGGGGGGCCTGCAACTGGAGGGACCATGGGGTCCATGAGTGGGAGGGACCAGGGGGGCTGCAAAGGGGAGGAGGAGACACAGAACAGACTGACAGCCAGTTTCACAGCAGGAAGTGCAGGGGACCTGGTGATGCTGCTGCCATACCACACACAAAAATGTAAATATCTTCAAAACCATGCAAAATAAACAATGGTTAATTTAGTTCAGAAGCCTCTACATGATTTAGTTTATAGCATGGGCTACTTGGTATAGCAGTATTATTTATTCATCATTTATATCATTTACAATAAAGCTTATTTCCAAATAAAAAAAGTTTTTTTTGTATTAAATAAACATTTTGGTAAGGTTTACTATTTAGTTGTGTGGTTACCAATTTAGCAGTCAATTTTATTCATTACGCCATATGATCCATACAATTTGAAATCCATATATCAACGATACTGAAGTTTTGATGGCGAGAGGTCATCTGTTTTTGCCTGCCGAGCTTGCATTTGTTGCTTCAGCACTTCAGTTTTCAATGACAAAGTTTGGAGTTGGTCCACCACTTAGGATATTCAATTTTCAGTTTCCCTAACTCTTTGTTTAAGATTCTTTAAGTCCTGTCTCATAAGGTCCACATCTACCTTCTATAAGGACTGTCAGTGCAGTCTTGGAGCCTGAAATTGCTTGCTGCAGCTCTGTATGTAGTTGGATGGTCGTTTGTTCAGGATCTGATTCAGTGTCCGCGCACTCTGTGTGCAGTTGGGAGCTTGGTGAGGCCTCTTGGGTAGCTTTCTTTTGTGAATGGCCTGTGGTCTTATGTGCACGTCTGTCCGACGCCATGGAATTTTGCCATCGGAAGTGTTGTAGGTCAAGAGTTGGTTAGCCCCGGTTCGCATTGGTCTCTGGTGTCTGTCTACAAAATATAAAATATTCCCGGGCACACTGTTTTTTAATAATAACCAAACAGGTTTTATTACAACGTTTCAATGCCACTCAGGACGTCTCCATCAGTACAAAGACCGTTTTCCTGATGAAGAAGTCCTGAGTGGCGTTGAAACATTGTAATAAAACCTGTTTGGTTATTATTGAAAAACAGTGTGCCGGGGAATATTTTATATTTTGTGGCTGAATATGCACAGTTAATGGAGTTGTGACACCTGGAGGCCCCTGGAAAATATTGTTTGGAACGAGAGCAGAAGTATCCCATTATTGGTGTCTGTCTATTATATGTTTAGCCTAGTTAATGGATCATTCGCCGGTACTTTATAGGCATGGAGCCTCTCTTTGCATGTCCACTTACACCATGCGCTTGCCACGTCCCCGTTTTTAAACTTTTTTTTCAATCACAGCTACAATTCAAAAGGAGAAGTCAATACCCCCCCCCCTTGAAAGTCCTGCATTGAAGCCTGTTAGCTCTTGAGAGCTGAACTGCTCATCTCACCCTGTTCTCCCCCTTTTTTTCCTACCATAGCATGCAAGATAGTTTATAATGAGGGGTGCACTCACATACTCTTCATGTGTTTTTTGTAAAAGATATGTGCACAACATTCCATATCTTTTCACATAAAAGGTGTGTGAGTGCGTCACTCATATAAACTAATTTGGATTCAACAGCTGGAAGTGTTTAACAGCACGAGGGTACAAGCACCACGATGAAACCAGTGGTGGTGCGAGGAGACCTTCAACCCAAGATCTCATATGCAGGTGCACCATATGGTAGAGATGGAGATATTTGTTGGGCTGTGGGAGTGTCAAGCTGCAGTATGTGCAGTACTTTACCTTCCTGTAATTATAGATTCATTAAAAAAAACTTTTACGTTCCTTTTTGATTTGAAATGATTCATTTTTATTGTAATAACGTGTGTGTGTAGTTCAACCCTACTGCAATACATAACTCCATTAAAGTTAAGAGGTAAAATACATGCATAAGAATATTGTAAATCATGATAATTGAAGTATAATTAGAATTAGACAAAGGAAAGATGCACTTGCCCAACAGAGCTTACAATCTAGGTAGGTGCATAATATGACGTTAGAATGTAGAAGGCTGTTCTGAGAGTCTCGTTTATTTTTGTTTTTTCCTTTTATATTGCTGTTAAAATGCTGCAAATAAACTGCACTAGTGGGGGAAATAAAATGTTTGTCTTTGTACTTGTGGTTCAGAAGGGGATGTAGTGTTAACACATTACTTACAGTTCCTTGGTGAGCCTTTTGAAATGTTAATTAATGTCGCTGGATTTTTTTCCAGTCCCTTTATGTCATTTCAGAGCTTTTATCAGCCATGCCTCTCACTTTTATAGTGAAGTATTGGTGTAGTCACCTTATATAATGTCTGTTTTCCATGTGCAGTGAACTGTCATCAGAAGAAGAATTTGTAGGTTTCCTTTATTTTTCTTTGCTTGTTTGTTATTTTCTTTTTTTTTAGATTTAACACCATACGCTGCTTTAAGAACCATTCATAATAGTCATAAAATTCCATTTTTTTCTTTTTTCACATGCTACAAAGTCATTTTGGACTTAAGTATAGGGTTTGAGGTTGAATAAAACAAACAATCCATCTAGTCCAACCTACTCGCCATACTACATACCCTGCCTAACAATTGATCTAGAGGAATGCAAAAAACTGTATGAAGGGGAAAAAATTCCTTCGACCACTGTGGCAATTAAAAAAAAATTCCGGGATCAACTCTACTTTATGTTCAAATACCAGTAACAAAAACAATAACCCCAAAAGAACAATCTATTAAGGAAGGGGGGATCAGTTTTTTATATTCGTAGACTACAATTGACCCACTATATAAACTGTATCTAAAAACAATCCCTAACTTGGCTGGCCAGCCACGACACATACAATATTTTGTGTTTCATATACACCATAAAAACCATAAAATATCAATAGTCCTGTGCCTCGGTCCTAAATTTGTGACTTAATATTGTCTCTTGCTGATATCCCTATTAGTTATAGTAGTTACAAGTTCAATACTTACTTTCATATACTTCACTTGTCCCTGTTGTTATAAGAATTCCATAATGTGACATTTCAGTAGCGTGATAACAAATGATCCTACTAGAACACTTTTTCCGCTATTTGGATCACCCTCCCGCACCTTTTACAGACCCATGCAAGTCCCTGGTTTCGGGGGTTCGGATTCACTCAGAGCCATTCACCGATCAATGTCCCCGCTGAAAGGTGGCTGTTAACTTTCCGATCCTTAGTTAGACCCTATTATCCTATCCCTGGTTCGGGGGAATCGAAAAAGGCTCCTCTGGGCAGTTGTCGGATTTTATCACTGTCCCCCGATTCCTTTTACGGATCCGTTGTGGGGTCCCTGGTCCAGGGTGTCCAAAGTTGTTAGAATAGTGGTTGCAGGGTCACGTTCAACCTGTGACCCTTATAGACAGCAAAGTACCAAAGTACCCAGTTCAAAGTGTCCAGAATCAATCCGTTTATCGGTATCAGAGTCACACTACCAATGGCCGGATCCCCAGTCCGAGGTATACAGAACCGCTTAGCTTATTGGTTGCAGGTTCACGCCAAACCTGCATCCCCTGCTGATGATGTCAACTCAATATTATCTGTAGTGAAGACGTTCTCCTTATTACACAGTCCGTGACTTGCACGCTTCCAAGTCACAATTAACCGGGCACTTGAAATATAAAATTTAACTAAACAATCGCAACATGTTTCACTAAACGGCTTCCTCAGGCGAATATTGTTAACCCCAATACCAGTAATATGCAATATTCTTAATTTTGAGAAAGTCACCCAGTATTAGCAGCACAAGCATTTTTAAGCCCAAAATGCATATCTTTACATTTATGACCCTTAAAGGGCATGTCCACCCCCAAAACTAAAATTTAACCCACTACTGACCCCACTGTAGTTTAGAAAATCCTTACCTTTCTCCTCTGCTCCTTATGTTCTCCTGCAGTGCTTGTCCAAAGTCCAGGAA
Source organism: Hymenochirus boettgeri (assembly GCA_019447015.1). NCBI lineage: Eukaryota > Metazoa > Chordata > Amphibia > Anura > Pipidae > Hymenochirus > Hymenochirus boettgeri. The sequence goes on along the minus strand of JAACNH010005256.1, from coordinate 15,889 downwards.
ACTGAAGAGTAGGAGCCTTCCTGTGAAAAGGAGGTTCTGTGACATGCGCAGGTGAGCCCTTTCCATAGTGTAGACCACCCCTGCCCACCCCCAACCACCAAGTTAGATTAGTAAAAAAAAGAAGCAGAAACAAACTTTCATTGCTTCATTCCCCTGATGCTCTGCATTGCCGGAAGCTGGGTTTGTGATTGGCTGCCAATAACAGACATGGCTGCTGGTCCGGAACCTGTTTGCAGCTTGGCAAACAGAGGGCCTGGCAGAGATAGCCACAGGACTGTAAGTTTGTTTGTGCTGCTTTTTTTTTTAGAAATCTAACTTGGCGATTGGGGGTGGGCTGTGGTGCCCAACGAGCAGAGATACCCTTTGAAGGTCTTTGTAGACCATTTGCTATACAGAACTTGTTTGGTGATAGATTTACATTTACACAAATCAACTGTCACCCCCCCCTTGAAAGTCCTGCATTGAAGCCTGTTAGCTCTTGAGAGCTGAACTGCTCATCTCACCCTGTTCTCCCCCTTTTTTCCTACCATATGCATGCAAGATAGTTTATAATGAGGGGTGCACTCACATACTCTTCATGTGTTTATTGTAAAAGATATGTGCACAACATTCCATATCTTTCACAATAAAGAGGATGTGAGTGCGTCACTCATTATAAACTAATTTGGATTCAACAGCTGGAAGTGTTTAACAGCACAGAGGGTACAGCACCACGATGAACCAAGTGGTGTGCGAGGAGACCTTCAAACCCAAGAATCTCATATGCAGGTGCACACATATGGTAGAGATGGGAAGATTTGTTGGGGCTGGTGGGAGTGTCAAGCTGCAGTATGTGCAGTACTTTACCTTCCTGTAAATTATAGATTTCATTAAAAAAAAACTTTTTACTGTTCCTTTTGATTTGAAATGATTTCATTTTTATTGTAATAACGTGTGTGTGTAGTTCCAACCCTACTGCAATACATAAAATACATTAAAGTTAAGAGGATAAAATACATGCATAAGAAATATTGTAAATACATGAATAAGATTGAAGTATAATATATAGAAGTAAGACAAAGGAAAGATGCACTTGCCCAACAGAGCTTACAATCTAGGTAGGTGCATAATATACAGTGCAGAATGTAGAAATGGCTGTTCTGAGAGTCTCGTTTATTTTTGTTTTTCTTTTATATCTGCTGTAAAAATGCTGCAAATAAACTGCACTAGTGGGGGAAATAAAATGTTTGTCTTTGTACTTGTGTGTCAGAAGGGGATGTAGTGTACACATTACTTACAGTTCCTTGGTGAGCCTTTTGAAATGTTAATTAATGTCGCTGAGATTTTTTTCCAAGTCCCTTTATGTCATTTCAGAGCTTTATTCCAGCCATGCCTTCTCTGACATTTTATTAGTTAGAAGTATTGGTGTAGTCACCTTATATAATGTTCTGTTTCCATGTGCAGTGAAACTGTCATCAGAAGAAGAATTTGTAAGGGTTTCTTTATTTTTCTTTGCTTGTTGATTTATTATCTTTTTTTTAGATTTAACACCATACGCTGCTTTAAGAACCATTTCATAATAGTCATAAAATTCCATTTTTTTCTTTTTCACATGCTACAAAGTCATTTTGGACTTAAAGTATAGTGTTTGAGGTTGAATAAAGACATACGATCCATCTAGTCCAACCTACTCAGCCATAACTACATACCCTGCCTAACAATTGATCTAGAGGAATGCAAAAAACTGTATGAAGGGGAAAAAAATTCCTTCCTGACCACATGTGGCAATTGAAAAAAATTCCTGGATCAACTCTACTTTATGTGTCAATACCAGTAACAAAAAACAATAACCCCAAAAGAACAATCTATTAAGGAAGGGGGGATTCAGTTTTATTCGTAGACTACAATTGCACCCACTATATAAACATTATCATAAAAACAATCCCTAACTTGGCTGGCCAGCCACGACACATACAATATTTTAGTGTTTCATATACACCATAAAAACCATAAAATATCAATAGTCCTGTGCCTCGGTCCTAAATTTGTGACTTAATATTGTCTCTTGCTGATATCACTATTAGTAGTAGTAGTACAAGTTCAATACTTATCGTTCATATACTTCACTTGTCCCTGTTGTTATACAGAATTCCATAATGTGGACATTTCAGTAGCGTGATAACAGATGATCCTACTAAAACACTTTTCCGCTATTGATCACCCTCCCGGCACCTTTTACAGACCCATTGCAAGATCCCTGGTTTCGGGGGTTCCGGATTCACTCAGAGTAGCATTCACCGATCAATGTCCCGCCTGAAAACGTGGCTGTTAACTTCCGATCCATAGGTAGACCCTATTATCCGATCCCTGGTTCGGGGGAATCGAAAAAGGCTCCTCTGGGCAGTTGTCGGATTTTATCCTGTCTGTCCCCGATTCCTTTTCGGATCCGTTGTGGGGTCCCTGGTCCAGGGTGTCCAAAGTTGTTAGAATAGTGGTTGCAGGGTCACGTTCAACTGTGACCTTATAGAAGCAAAGAACCAAATACCCAGTTCAAAGTGTCCAGAATCAATCCTTTATCGGTATCAGAGTCACACTACCAATGGCCGGATCCCAGTCCGAGGTATACAGAACCGCTAGCTTATGGGTTCAGGTTCACGCCAAACCTGCATCCCCTGCTGATGATGTCAACTCAATATTATCTGTAGTGAAGACATTCTCTTATTACACAGTCGTGATTTGCACGCTTCCAAGTCACAATTAACCGGGCACTTGAAAGATAAAATTTAACTAAACATCGCAACATGTTTACTAAACGGCTTCCTCAGGCGAATATTGTTAACCCCAATACCAGTAATGCAATATTCTTATTTAAAAGTCACCCAGATTGCAGCACAAGCATTTTAAGCCCAAAATGCATATCTTACATTTATGACCTTAAAGGGCATGTCCACCCCCAAACTCAAAATTTAACCCACATACGACCCCACTGTGTAGTTTAGAAAATCCTTACCTTTCTCCTCTGCTCCTTATGTCTCCTGCAGTGCGTTGCCAAGTCAGGAAACTGAAGAGTAGGAGCCTTCCTGTGAAAGGAGTTCTGTGACATCGCAGTGAGCCCTTTCCATAGTGTGACCACCCTGCCCACCCCAACCACCAAGTTAGATTAGTAAAAAAAAGAAGCGAAAAAACTTTCATTGCTTCATTCCCCTGATGCTCTGCATTGCCGGAAGCTGGGTTTGTGATTGGCTGCCAATACAGACATGGCTGCTGGTCCGGAACTTTTGCAGCTGGCAAACAGAGGGCCTGGCAGAGATAGCCACAAGGACTGTAGTTTGTTTGTGCTGCTTTTTTTTTAGAAATCTAACTTGGCGGTTGGGGTGGGCAGGGTAGCCTACAATATATATATATTTTTTATTAGGGTGGAGAATACCCCTTAAAGGGTATGTCACCCTTAAATAAATTTTTGCTATAACAATCCCCCTGTCCCCTCAGCCCCAACCGCTATATTTATTTTATTAGAAAGTTCCCCAAACTTTACTTACCTCCCCCTTTCCTCCCCGCGCTGCCGACCCTCTTGGCGAGAAAATGCAAGCAGGGGGCGGGACCGGCAGTCGCGTCTGTGATTGGCTAGCGGCAGCCAATCACGGAACGCGGCTGCCGTCATTCAGTGCGGCGGAGGAAAGGGGGAGGTAAGTAATGTTTGGGGCACTTTCTAATAAAATAAACATGCGGTTGGGGCTGGGGGGACGGGGGATTATTATAGCAAAAGGGATTTACACTAGGGGGAGGGAGAGGAGGGGGAGAAGGGCTGCAGTACGCTGCCAAACTTCTCCGGAGGCAGTAGGTGCAGAGTCCTATATGGACTCTGCCTATCCCTCCTGGTGGCAGTTTTGGGGACTTTAGGGGGGGGACTACAGGAGACCAGATGGAGCTGGGATGTGAGGTAAGGATTAAACTACACTACACAATGGGGCCAATAGTGGGGGGGGATATAGTTTTTTGGGGGTGGACATGCCCTTTAAATGTCATCTGCTACTTAGCAACCCAATGTGACAATCTATCTAAATCCAGACACAACAATTGCACATCCTCTGCGCTTTTATTGGTCAACAACTGTTTGCATTTCCTCAACACAGAGAGCTTGCTAACAATACCTATTTCCAATCATTAATAACAGATTAATAGAAGTGGCTCCAACACAGAACCCTGTGCACCCAACTTAGAGCAGTGTATTTCTTCTCTTGCTTATGATTAGGACTCTGACTTGTCCGAAACGCATTAAGCTAATAAAGACTAAATTTAATTTTATGAGAGGTGTTTCTTGAGCGGTCCGGTAGTGCATTTAATCCAATATACTTACCCGTCCCATAGAAAGTCCCATACATCAGCCCATAGAAAGTCTTATATACAGCTCCATAGAAGTCATCCACAGCCCCATAGAAATTCCCATACACAGCCCAATAGAAAGTCCCATCACAGCCCCATAGAAAGTCATACACACCCATAGAAAGTTTTAATACAGCCCCATAGAAAAGTCCTTATACCAGCCCCCATAGAAAGTCCCATACACAGCCCCATAAGAAAGTCCCAACACAGCCCCATAGAAAGTCCCACACACAGCCCCATAGAAAGTCCCATACACACCCATAGAAAGTCCCATACACACAGAATCCCCCATAGAATCCATACACAGCCCCTAAAAGTCCCTACACATCTCCATAGAAAGTCCCATACACAGCCCCATAGTAAGTCCCACACAAGCCCCATAGAAAGTCAATCACAGCCCATAGAAAGTCCTATACACATCTATAGAATGTCCCATACACAAGCCCATAGAAAGTCCCTACACAGCCATAGAAAGTCCCATACACCGCCCAAAGAAAGTCCAATACATAGCCCCATACATAGATGTGCCCTGCATATCTTTCTGTGCAGTCTGAATATTAAAGATCCCTCCTTTAGAGATGTTTGTTGAATCCTGTTACATTTTTTTCCCTATTTCCCTTTATCTATGATTTCCCTTGATTCTGTGTGTTACAGCAGGTAACACCTTTCAGGAGTCATGGGAGTCTCCCGAATTTTGGGGTGGTCTTCTGCACTTCCGTGAGACCACCCCAAACTCCCACGACCCAAACTTACATGGAGACTCCGCCTCCGGAATGCCCCCTTTTTGCCCGCCACAACCTCATTTCACACGTCTCCCCCGCCCTAACTCCTCTCCTTCCTTTGATGACGCCATTGGCATCACGTTGGCTTGCCATGCCCCTTCCTCCCACACCATCGGAAGCCACATTCTGCAGGGTGGGATGTTGGTTACAGGGTATAGCTTTTGTTTTCCCAAAGCTATGTGTTTTTGTCCACCTGCTAATCAAATCCAGATCAGCACAGACCCGATTATAAGCCAGAGAGAGACTTTCAGGATATTTTAAAGGTAATTCTTGGCCTTATATGCGGTATATACAAGTAAACTTATTTAATTGTTTCTGAACCACATGCCTCAGTTAACCAAAGTGCAATTGCATCTAATCACCATTATTTATACTATAATCATGCCATCTGTACTATGCTCTATGCTATCTAGCTTTAAAAGTGGCCTGATAAGTTTCTAAAACTAAAATATTTTGAGAATTACTGGTATTAATACATATACTGTAGTTCTGGTTGGTACAGGGATACTATATATATATACTATATAAGTATGGGTTATTCAACATTATGATCAGTTATATTGTATGTTACCGTATATACTCGAGTATAAACCGAGGTTTTCAGGCTTTAAAAAAGACAGTGCTATCAGTGATTTTTTGGAGATACCAGCACGACATGTTTCAGACCAGTGTGGGTCTTTCCTCAAAGTGCACTGAGCAAAGACCACACTGGTCTGAAACATGTCGTGCTGGTATCTCCAAATAAATCACTGATAGCACTGTCTTCTGGCTCTTGTGTGACAGTATCCCTGTACCAACCATAACTACAGTATATGTATTAATACCAGTAATTCTCAATATTATATAGTATCCCCTACCAACCAGAACTACAGTATATGTATTAATACGAGTAATTCTCAATATTATATAGTATCCCCGTAACCAACCAGACTACAGTATATGTATTAATACCAGTAATTCTCAATATTATATAGTATCCCCGTACCAACCAGAACTACAGTATATGTATTAATACGAGTAATTCTCAATTTATATAGTATCCCTGTACCAACCATAACTACAGTATATGTATTAATACCAGTAATTCTCAATATTTATAGTATCCCCGTACCAACCAGACTACAGTATATGTTTATACCAGTAATTCTCAATATTATATAGTATCCCTGTACCAACCAGATTACAGTATATGTATTAATACAGTTCAGGAACACTCTAGCACACTGCTGTGGCTTGCTGCCAGGCAATCGATAGGTGCTATCCCTCAGCTCTCTACTCCACGAGCTGAATAATTCCAGAACAAAGAGCAAAGAGGGAGCACACTATAAGTGTAGAATCAATAATTTTGTGAACAACACACAACGTTTCGGGCAGCAATGAGGAAGGGACATTGCCCTGTCCCGAAACGTCTGTTTGTTCACAATAAATTATTGATTACACTTAATAGTGTGCTCCCTCGTTTGCATCTTTATATGTATTAATACCAGTAATTCTCAATATTATATATATTAGTAGTACTGTAGTTCTGGTTGATCCAGGAATACTTTCCGATTGCTATTTGGAATCCAGGAAGGAATCCCCCCCCTTTTTAGCTGTTTTTTTTTTTTGCCTTTCTCTGGATCAGCTGTTAGGGTTAAAAAGGAGGGTGGAAAGGTTGGACTTGATGGACGTATATCTTTATTCAACCTCAATTACTTGGTCACTATGTTAATTGTTCTATAATGTATACAGAAGAAGAAAACTTGTTCAAGACTTTTGCATCCTCTATATAATCCCCATTATATAATGGCCCCACATTTTTAGTCCTTATTTTCCTATTATTAGGCTGAGGCCACACTACAATGCACAAAAAAGCATTGTGTGCTTCAGTCCGGTTTTACCATCCGCTTGTGTCTGATTGTATCCACTTTTACATGCGTTTGTGCATGTGTCTCGCAGGTAATTATGGGTAAACCGAAAGTTGAATTTCATATTGATTGTGTCCGCTTTTCTATACGCGTTGTTGTATTAATTGTGCATTAGCAAATCTCAAAGGATCGCAGCGCACACAGTGTGGCCTACTTATCATGATTTACATTATAAATACATTATAATGTCATGCGGATCGCAAAGAGCTAACAGATTGCAAAACACGGTATAAACGTGCTAGTGTCGCCTAGCCCTTAATGCACTAAATATTTAGGATTAGTCCTGCTTTGTTCAGCTATCCTAACTTCATTATTTATTTTAGCTAGCCTAATTGGGGCTGTTATTTGTAAAGGTGTGGTATCGCCTTTTAACTATACTGTGACTTTAACGATTGGTAAAATGTTAATTTACGATCGTTATAGTAAATTTACGATATGATCATAAATGATCAATACTGATCATAAATCTACAATAACGAAATCGTAGATTTACGATCCCCCATAGAATACTATTGCGGTAGTTTACTACTGCATGGTATTCTACGACCGAACATTCATTAACGCACGTTCGGTCAAAAATGTACGATCATGGGGGGCGAGCCTGACCGGGCATGTAGGAAGACGTGTTCCTGAGCTGCTCCCCGCCACGCGGTTCAATCTCGGCTATAGACCTAAGACCCATCAGACATAACAACACAAAATTTATGGTCTTACTGAGGGAAACAACATAGAATGCCTCCAATGCCTCCAAAAAAAGCTCAAGCGAAGGGGGACATGGAAGATTGGCTGAAAGCAGACCACCTCAAGGCCTCCCAAAGCGACGCTCTAATCATACCAGAGGCACAACCATGCACTAAATGGACCTGGACAACTTATAGTAACCTGGAAACAAGCAATCCAAGCATCTCAGGCACACGATGTAAAGGAAGTCCGACAAAAATAGCACAATTAGGAGACAGAGTCTCCACACTAGAAAAATACCACAGAACACCTAACAACCTCTGTCAGCAAACGGAAATATATAAAGGAACTGCGCCATGATGTGTATCTCCTCCGCGAACAACAGGAGGACATGGAGAAGCGCGCCCGACGCGGGAACATAAGAATAAGAGGTGTCCCCGAAGAGTAACAGATTATCAAATACTTACCGACCCTCTTTTCCCATGTGGCACCAGACACTCCTATAGAAAAGTTCCTTATGGAACGAGCACATAGAGCACTACGCGTAAGCCGCTGCCCATGAACCACCCAGGACATTATCGTAAGATGCATTACTACCTGTCAAGAACTTTTAATGACCCTGGCCAGGGAGAAAGGGTTTATGAATTCGATGGGGCTAAAATACCTTTTACCAAGACCTATCCACAACCACGCTAGCAAAAAGGCGCGAATCAGGCCCTTGATAGAAATACTGCTCCGTCATCAACGAAATATAGATGGGGATTTCCTTTAAATTGACCGTTCTAAAAAATGGCAGACCCATCTCCATATCTGATATGGAAGACATGGAGGACTTCCTAAAAAACTCGGGATACAAACAAAATACCGAGGCACGCACCAACAAGAAACCAGCATGACAGGGCCTCACCACCAAAAAACATGTGGCATCAAGTGGATCGAAACTGCAGCATAGCCCCACAAAAGACAATATGGGACCCACAGATCCAACTCCTACTTGAACAACAGAAGTATGTCTTGAAATAAAACCAAAAAGAACAAAGCCTTAACACAGATCTACGCACATTTATCCACTGAACGGATTAACAACAACATGAGGAAACCCACCAATTGCCTTAACCCTCACCCTCATGCCTATGGGAGTGGGACAGTAGCACTACCACAAAAAAAAAAAAACCAAAAACAAACAAAAAACTGCGAAATGGTTTGAGACTAACGCCCGAGTTAACTAACGTACCCAAAGGACACAACACAAGCAATATGCTGTATTACAAGCAATAAGGAGTACCCTTCGTCCTAACATGTCTATAACCAACCCAAGAGGACTGCAAAACGCACCCATACAAAGAGGAAAAGGACATGACTCCAAACCCAGAACTGGATAAACCTCTCCTCTACCTTACCCCCCCCCCAAATAATCTAATTTCTCCCACACACTTCTATCCAAATACGGTATTGTACTACATGATATACTAACAATCCTAAAGGATACAACGCCATAACTGTGTGGCCTATTCAATGCTATGGGGAGCATACCCCTACTATGTATAACGTATATGAAGGCGGGGGGAGCGGGGAGGGGGTGGACAGAGAGGACTAACCAGGGAAACTTAATCTCACAGTCTTAACAATACCTTGATAAGGTATTATATGTATTGCATGTATTATGGGTATTATGTATGTGGGGGAGGTCCCAAAAGGGCAGTGAAAACCGCAGTGCCTGTTCTGGATGGGGGGGAAAATTGATAGTACACACACAACCAAACCTCCCAGATATCGTGAAAACAAATATCATACGGAGGGAAAAGGTTATTTAGGGTGGGCGTTCCCCCCTCACCCGGAGCAGGCACATCATCAGAGCAGGTACAAGGCAATATAGTATCAATATGGATTTTATGTGGACCATTATGAAAAGTTATAAAATGTAATGTATAATGAAATCCCTGCCGACGGCGGGGCCGCAACGGCGGGCGGGAGCGACACGAATCAACGCCTTAATATATCTGCAGGTGGGAAAATCCCCCAATACCAATACCTACCCACTAAATTATCCTAGTCAGGATAACTAAAACTAAGGAGTACGGCTCCGACTATATATATCTAAACCGACCCTCGCCTGCCGGGACGGCACCGCTTAAATAAGATCTATATGTAAAACAGATAGCCGGTATAACTTACATATCTGCAACCTTCTTGCCTCAAACGGGCTAAAAGACATAGGGTTGGGACTTGTCCGCTGAAAAAATTTCTTATATCTCCTAAACTAACCCGATCAATGATGAAAAACAGAGCTTATCTCAATGTGGAAAATAAACCGCTTAAAAAAAAATAAACAAAAAAAAATAAAAAAAAAAAAATAAAAAAAACCGACCCACTTGCCCTCCCCACCCCACCCTTCGACAGCATAAAGAATACACCTTCACTCCCATAATACTAATAAATATAGAACCCCCCCCTACCCCCTGGCGATGAGACACCCTCGTTCTCACCCCTAAATAGCATACCAACTTTATATAGAAAGAACATGCGTAACAACTCTTAATAGATTAAAGCCACAAAAATATACACTATTTAACATAAACATCCGGACTCATGATATATATTAAAAAATAACTAATACTGTCCTACAGTTATACTACTTATTAAATGGTTTGCAAAGGAGCCAAACCACCCCAATCACAACAACACAAATAGGACTGGCTCTACATAACCAGTAAGAATGTGCACATCTCAAGTCCTCTCTACAAAGACGTGAAATATTGGTGGGATCACTACCCAAGGAACCCGTTTGCGGACATATTCAACCATAGCGAATGCTTCTTCCCTCGCTTCTAATGAGAAATGAATTCATATACTATCAACCAGAGAGAAAACCCTTTTAAAACATATACCCCATATCCCTAAACAACAAGAACCGGCTGAAACGTGTCAGGCAGCGGGGAGATCACCCCTCATAATACCGCGTAACCATTTGACTGGACAAACTTTATAGTAACCTGGAAAAAGCAATCCAAGCATCTCAGGCACAGATTATAAAGGAAGTCCGACAAGAAATAGCACAATTAGGAGACAGAGTCTCCACACTAGAAAATACCACAGAACACCTAACAACCTACTGTCAGCAAACGGAAAATGATATAAAGGAACTGCGCCATGATGTGTATCTCCTCCGCGAACAACAGGAGGACATGGAGAATCGCGCCCGACGCAGGAACATAAGAATAAGAGGTGTCCCAGAAGAGGTAACAGATTTATCACAATACTTACCGACCCTCTTTTCCCATGTGGCACCAGACACTCCTATAGAAAAGTTCCTTATGGAACGAGCACATAGAGCACTACGCGCTAAGCCGCTGCCCAATGAACCACCCAGAGACATTATCTGTAAGATGCATTACTACCCTGTTAAAGAACTTTTAATGACCCTGGCCAGGGAGAAAGGGTTTATTGAATTCGATGGGGCTAAAATCAGCTTTTACCAAGACCTATCCACAACCACGCTAGCAAAAAGGCGCGAATTCAGGCCCTTGATAGAAATACTGCTCCGTCATCAACTGAAATATAGATGGGGATTTCCTTTTAAATTGACCGTTCTAAAAAATGGCAGACTCGGGATACAACACAATACCGAGGCACGCACCAACAGAAACCAGCATGACAGGGCCTCACCACCAAAAACCATGTGGCATCAAGTGGCATCGAAACTGCAGCATAGCCCCAAAAAGAACAATATGGGACCCACAGATCCAATCCCTACTTGACATACAGAAGTATGCTTGAAATAAAACCAAAAAAGAACAAAGCCTTAACACAGATCTACGCACATTTATCACTGAACGGATTACAACAACATGAAGGAAACCCACCAATTGCCTATACCCTCACCCTCATGCCTATGGGAGTGGGAAAGTAGAGCCTACCACAAAAAAAAAACAAAAAAAAACTGCGAAATGGTTTGAGACTAACGCCCAAGTTAACTAACGTAACCCAAAGGACACAACACAAGCAATATGCTGTCATTACAAGCAATAAGGAGTACCCCTTCGTCTAACATGTCTATACCAACCCAAGAGGACTGCAAAACGCACCCATACAAAGAGGAAAAGGACATGACTCCAAACCCAGAACTGGATAAACCTCTCCTCTACTCCCCCCCAAATAATCTAATTTCTCCCACACACTCTCTATCCAAATACGGTATTGTACTACATGATATACTAACAATCCTAAAGGATACAACGCCATAACTGTGTACCTATTCAATGCTATGGGGAGCATACCCCTACTATGTATAACGTTATATGAAGGAGGGGGGAGCGGGGAGGGGGTGACAAAGAGGACTAACAGGGAACTTAAAACAAAATAGTATCCCACGCATTCGGCCCTATACTAATGGCAGGTGATTTTAATGTCTCCATAAACCCAAAACTGGATAGATCAAAACCGCTAAATTCTATGTCGGGCTCCTCATCATATAAACACTTAAAAACATTCATAACAGACAATAACCTATTAGACACATGGAGGTTAGCCAACCCAACAAAAAGAGAATACACCTTTTTTTCACCAGTACATAAAAACTACACTAGAATAGACTATGTATTTGTTTCTCCCCAATTAATATCACACATATGTAAAACATACGTCTCCGAGATTACATGGTCCGATCATGCCTATGGATCAGTGACTCTCGAAGACGTAATAAAAGCAAGACCCCAACCAACCTGGAGACTTAATGAGTCCCCACTGACAAACGAAGACTATGTAAAAGAACTAACCACAAACCTCAAAAATTATTTTACAGAGAACGACATAGCAGGAACAGGAAGCGCAACTTTATGGGCAGCGCACAAAACAGTTATCCGAGGCCAAATAATTCAATTAGCAACTAGACACAAAAAAAAAAGAGAACAACATATAACACAACTAATCAAAACTATAAGAGAGGGGGACAAAATCTTAGCTCACAGATATGAAGAAACTAAGGCAACACAAACACAAGCAGCACGTCAGGAATTAAGCCAACTGTTAACGAACAGAGCAGAAATGGCCTTACGACTTACTAACCAACGATACTACTACAAAAGTAACAGGCCTGACACAATGATGGCAAACAAACTTAATCAAAAAATGACCCAAAATAGATTTTTGCCCCTAAGAGACAACAAAGGTAGACTTCAACACGATCCAGTAACTATCACTAATATCTTCGCAAAATTTTATCAAAAATTATACAATGGCACCACAACTGCTGAAAACACAGACAAAGAAGACAAAATCAACAGCTATCTTAAGGATATTAACTTACCCCAACTCACCACAAAGCAACAACAAACTCTGCAGGCAGAAATAACGACAAAAGAAATACACACAGTTATAAAACAATTAAAAATAAGGAAGACCCCAGGCCCAGATGGGTTTACTGCTCAGTATTACAGGGAATTCCAGTCCACCCTGTCCCCATACCTGCAGAGACTATGCAATGAACTACTCGCAGGAACCCAAAAGTTACCACCGGATATGCTACGAGCGCACATAGCTGTCATCCCTAAGCAGGACAGAGACACTACCCAACCATCTAATTACCGACCCATCTCCATCATAAATATAGATGTAAAAATAATAGCGAAAATTTTAGCAAACAGAATGAATATAATAATACCTGAATTAGTACATTATGATCAGACAGGGTTTGTCCCTGGCAGACAAACCACAGATAACATCAGGAAAACTATAACAATTATGCAATATGCAGAACTAAATAAAATACCCTCTGTAATACTGTCTCTTGATATTGAGAAAGCCTTTAATAGGGTGGACTGGACTTTCCTATGCATGGTGCTTAAGGACTATAGATTTCCAGACACATTCATAACAGGAATATTTAGTTTATACACGGACCCCTCGGCAGCAGTCAGAAACATGGGCTATCCCTCAAACAAAATAAACATAAAAAACGGAACGCGACAAGGCTGCCCCTTATCCCCCCTCCTATTCGCCCTGTCAATCGAACCCCTAGCGGCTAAAATAAGATCAACCCTAGACATCAAAGGTATACAAATTGGAAAAACACATTCGAAAATATCTCTCTTTGCAGATGATACCCTTTTATATCTATCTCAACCTCTCATTTCTCTCCCCATCTTCCATCAAAAACTGCACGAATTTGGAGATATATCAGGACTCAGAGTTAATCACTCTAAATCCGTTGCATATCCTATATGTTTGCCAGAACCAATATACAATATACTAAGCGATAAATTTCCATTCAAGTGGACAACAAAATCCTTCAAATATTTAGGTATACAACTAAGTCCCAAAACTGAAACCCTGCACTCACAAAATTATGACAAACTAATCCCAACCCTGATCAATCAACTTAAGAAATGGACACCATTCCCCCTCTCACTAGCTGGTAGAATAAATGCAATTAAGATGACTACACTACCAAAAATATTATATCTATTTAGAGCCCTACCCATACCTGTAAACCTACAATTACTTAACAAACTCCAAACAGAAATCAGAAAATTTATATGGAAAGGGAAAAAATCTAGAATAAACTACGAAACTCTGGGAAGGTACAGAAACAAAGGAGGTTTCGGTCTCCCCATGTTGCTACACTATTATAAAGCGGCACAAATCGCCCAAATCACTCAGTGGATTCAAGGAGCAGGAAAAATAGCATGGGTGGATATCGATAACAAACTAATTGCCCCACTCCACTCCTCGACTTTATTATGGATAACAAAAGAACACTATAAACCATACTCTGAAAACCACTCACCCATCATACAACATACCTTACAATTATGGAATAGATTAAACAGACAAATCGCTATCTTCCCCCAATACTCCATACTAACCCCATTAATATATTCCCCAGTCTCCCCTGTGGGTCTCACAGCTACCGAAACGCAATATTGGAAAAATAAAGGTATAACTAATATCAACAACCTAAGAAAAGAGGACGGTACCCTAAGCTCATGGGAAGAAGCCACTATCATATTCCAGCTTCCAGCCAACAAATGGTATATATATACAAGAATGTTGCACTATGCTCAGAAAGTCCTGGAGCGATGCCAGAACAAACAATTAACCCCAATAGAAAAACTCCTGAATGAATCTACCCATACGCACGGTAAGATATCAGCTATATATAACACACTATGGCATGATACATTACCAATCAAATCTAAATATTCTCAAATATGGGAAAATAGATTCCAGCAAAACCTTAATGAACAACAATGGACACAAATATATAATAACTCACACAAAAGCTCATTAAATATAGCAACGAAGGAAAGGACTCTCAAAATTCTTTATGACTGGTATACTACACCTGAATATATACACAAAATCAACCCTTCCCATCCAAACCTATGCTTCCGTAACTGCAATAACCAAGCCTCACAATTGCACTGTTGGTGGCTATGCGAAGAAGTTCAAAAATTCTGGAAGATAACCGAATCAATCATACAAGATATAACCGACCCTAACTATAAACTGTCCCCATACACAGCTCTCTTTAATTTACCTGATCAGGGATTAAATAAATATACCCAGAGACTAATCTCACATATTTGCACAGCCGCAAAAGGCCTATTAGCACTTACATGGAAAAGACCAGCACAAACAAAAGAGCTAGCACACAGAGATCTTAAAATGGAACTAAACATGGGTATTTTCCAACATTGAATACAAAGCTTGCTAGCCAAAGGATGAGTCTCTCATAGATTATCTATATACTCAAATAATCTTCAATTTAATACGGATAATGGAAGCAAGAGGGCTGAATAATGGAAGCAAGATGGCTGGACACTAGAAGCAAGAGGGCAAAATACTGGAAGAAGGAGGGATGGGTACTGGAAGCAAGAGGGCTGGATACTGGAAGCAGGATTGCTGAATACTGGAAGCAAGAGGGTTGGATACTGGAAGCAAGATGGCTGGATACTAGAAGAAAGAGGGCTTCATTTTGGAAGCAGGACGGATGGGTACTGGAAAGAAAGAGGGCTCGACATTTTGGAAGCAGGACGGATGGGTACTGGAAAGAAAGAGGGCTCGATACAGGAAGCAAGTGGACTGGATACTGGAAGAAGGAGGGCTGGATACTGGAAGCAAGAGGACTGGATACTGGAAGCAAGACGACTGGATACT
>JAACNH010005255.1:0-20942 GCA_019447015.1 Hymenochirus boettgeri | reverse complement strand
CTCAAGCCTAAAATTAAAACTGCTGAACCTAGTCCTAAGCCTGTTGACCCAGTTGCTAGTACCTCATCCCCTGATTCTATTACTGAACCTAAAGGTATGATGCCTTCATTTATTCTTTCCACGGTAACCATATGTAGTACTGTAATTGATTTAAGTGATGATTGTATCTAGTGTATTACATTTTACCATGTCTTTTTTTTGGTTAAATATGAAAACTACAGAATCTGTCCCCAGGCCTAAAAAAAAAGCCGCTAAACCTAGTCCCAAACCTGTTGATCCAGTTGCTATTACTCCGTCCTCTGGTTCTGTTATTGACCCTATATCTCCAGGTATGATGCCTGCAATGTTTTCTGTTCTAACCCGTATGTTTTACTGAACTAGACACTGATACTTTCATCTAGTGGCTTGTATTACATTGTAGCATGTTTTTTTTTTTTTTTTCTTTTCTTTTTCTCATGGTTAAATATGAAAACTTCAAAATCAGGCCCCAAGCCTAAAGAGAGAGCTGCTGAACCTAGCCCCAAACCCGTAGCTATAGTTGCTAGTACCACATCCTCTAGTTCTATTACTGAGCCTAATCCTCAAGGTATGATACCTGCAGTGTTCCTTATGCGCTATGCATGTGTTGTACTGAATGGTGCTATAACAGTGATGCTTTTATCTAGTGGTTTATTTTATCATGGTTTTTTTTTCTTCTGGTTAAATATGAAAACTACAGAATTAGGCCCCAAGCCTAAAGTGAAAACTGCAGAACCTAGCCCCAAACCTATCGATCCAGTTGCTAGTACCCCATCCTCTCATTCTATTACTGAACCTAATCCTCAAGCACCAGGTATGACACCTGCAGTATTTTTTATGCTACCCCTGTGTTGTGCTGAATGGTACTATAGCGGTGATGCTTTATTTAGTGGGTTGTATTATATTGTAGCCTTATTTTCTTTTCTTCTGGTTAAATATGAAAGTAACGGAATTAGGCCTAAAGTGAAAAATGCAGAACCTAGCCCCAAACCTGTCGATCCAGTTGCTAGTACCCCATCCTCTGATTCTATTACTGAACCTAAACCCCAAGATAAGATGCCTGCTGACTTGTTTCCGTGCTAACCATATGTTGAAAGCATACTGTTACAGTACAGCAATACTGTTGTTCTGTATTCATGCTTTAATATTTTGTATTGCACTGACAATTGTCCCCCCTTTTTTTGTTTTTGGTTGAAATGCCTGAATTAGTCCCCAAGCATAAAATGAAGACCAAAGAACCTAGCCCCAAAACTGCTCCAGTAGCTAGTACTCCATCCTCTGGTTCTAGCCCTAAAACCCAAGCCCCAGGTATGATGCCTACAGTATTGTTTTATCGCTGCCCATATGTTGTGGCATGGTACTGGAATGCTTTTATTTAGTCTTTTGTATTGCTTACAATTTTTATCAAAAATGGGGGGGAAATGTCTAACTACAGAATTAAAGGGCATGTCCACCCTTAATAATTTTAAGAAAGTGCCCCGATCTTTACTTACCTTTCCTCTCTCCTCCGACCCACTGCCCGGCCTTCTGCTTGCAAGACACTGCAAGCAGGGGGCGGGACCAGCAGCCATGTCTGTGTTTGGCTGAGAGGCAGCCAATCACGGAGGCGGCTGCCGGCTGCTTAGGACGCCTGGGGAGAGAGGGAAGGTAAGTAGAGTTCGGGTACTTTCTTAAAAATCTTTTTCAGTGGTTGGTGCTGGGGAAAGGAATACTAATATATGGCCATGGGTTTCTATGCTAGGGGGAGGGATCGCAAAATGGGAGGGAGGGGGAGAATGGCTGCAGTGCATATGCCAAACTTCTCCTGGAGGGGAGACAGGAGGCAGAGTCCTATATGGACTCTGCTATCCTCCTGGTGGGCAGTTTTTTTTGGGAGGGGGATTACTAGAGAACCATTTGGAGCTGGGATATGAGGTAAGGATTTTATTACACTGGGGGGATTATAGTTTTGGGGTTGGACATGCCCTTTTTAAGTCCCAAGCCGCTGAACCTCGTCCCAAACCTGACATTTGTCATTTCTGTGTTTGCATGCATTTGTCTTTTTTTTTTTTTTTTTTTTCAAAAAGCTTTTTCCATATAATTATATGGAAAACAGATGTATTAACTGACCAATGCATGCTGCAGTGTGTTTAACACAATGGACTGGAACACAATAGTGTCAACTGTGCTATTGAAAAATGCGAGAGACAGAATTCAAAACATTCCGTTCAGAAAAACGGACCTTGTGTGAACCACGTTTTGCCTTTGTACAGAACATTCCTTTAACAAAGTGCTTTTATAACGTGTTATTACATTTTTTTTCAGTAGACCACTAATTCCTTTCAAAAGAAAGGCAGATAATTTTCAGTCTACACCATCTTCGACAGATTTCAAGTTGAAATCTGCAGAAGATCGCTACAAGGTGCTAAATATCAACCAATTCCTCCCCCCCCCCCATTGGCATAGCAGATCCAATGGATGAGTGAAAACTGGCTGAAACTAAAGCAGGGTACACACGGGGCCGAATTATTGTATGGCGATCGCCTCCAAAACCTCAGAACTCGCATCTCTGCTGTTGTGAAATTCTCAGACTTTTCACCTAAGGAACATTGGAAGAATTTAACATATCCAACCAATCATCATAGCTGGACTACTGTAACTGCACAGACCTCCCAAAAAAGAACTATCACAGCTTGTGCAGAATGCCAATGCCACGCCACTGCACTCAGGAGAACTTAATATAAACAATTTATTACTGCTCAATGCGTTTCTGCACACAGGGCCGTAATCGGGAACTCTTGATGAAGGCCCTGCAGACGGAAACCCATTAAGCAGTAATAAATTGTTTATATGAAGTCCTCCTGAGTGCTCTTATTTGGATGAAGCTTTACATGTATATGAAGTGGCATCGAGGGTGACTAAAGGTCCCCCCCTCAGATCAGCAGGTCTAAATAACATAATTAAATAGATAAGACAGTAGTGGATATACAAACGGGCACACCCCTTAATGAACTCATAAATAATACTCCTTATTAGGGATAGGGAGAGATGAGCAAATACAAAACACACAAAAAAAGACGTGTGAATTAAAAGCACATCCCACTCACACTTCCCTATCATTACTTAAATTAATAAAGTAGATATACCGGTATATCGCTGCCTTATATTCATGCCTCTCCTCAGGTATAAAGCAGTGATCTAGCAAACTTAACGCCAAAGGACGAGACTAGAGGTACGTCCATGTTATAGCGCCCTGTCAAAAGAACTCATTAATGCAGAACCAGTGAAGTTAAGGTCAGAAAGAGAAGAAGAAAAAAAAATTCTTATATTTCAGATGTCAATCAAGATCCTTGCTCTCAAAAACTATTCTTCTGTGAAGCTTTACAGCTTTACTGTAGCTGGAATGGTGACAGATTTGACAGTTGAAATGCTGTATTCTGTATGCAGACTTGACAGTTTTTGTGGGGGAAAAGTCAGGTCAGGTGGGAGTGGTTAAAAAAGGGAGGGGGATACTGCCCCTAAACAATGTGTGCTGGATTGAAGGCATGCAGCAACACTCACAAATCAGAGTAAGTACTACTTACATGTATTCAATTATACAAAAAAGTTGTTTTTCAGTATAGTGTCCCTTTAAAAAAACAAAAACAAAAAAAATTTTTTAACTGGCCCACATGCTTAAACTGAAAACTGCAGAGCCTAATCCCAAACTTGTTGATCCAGTTGCTAATATGATGCTCTGAAATATTCTTTTCTTATTAATCATGAGAAATATTTGGTTATAAAGAAACCATCGATACAAGCCCCTAAACGTAAAAAGAATAAAAACAAAACAAACCCTCTATCTCCATGTCATACTTTCTATAGTATTACTGTAAAACCTAAAGCACCAAATGACATTCAACAGTAATCTCTTCATGCCAAGATCCGTTCTGAATTTTAAGTTTTTTCATATTATTTTTCACAAATTGATTTCAATTTAAGGTTTTACCAGAATCTAGTCCTAAGCCTTAAATGACCACTAAAGAGCTTGGACCCTATTCTACATACATGTTTTAAGGTTTCTGAATTAGTCCCTTTAATACTCCTTTCTACTGTTTTAGATGGTTCTCTTCATGTTGGTCCCCTTTTTTAGAACAATGTTACTCTGGCTATTTGGTTTTTGCCTCTCTCTTATTCTAAATTAGAAAATCTATGTGGATTCGTTTTAATGAAAGCAAATACAGGGGAGTATTTCTCCAGAGAAACTAATGAAATGTAGACAATGCAAAGGTAGGGAAGGTATCGGAGTTTCTAGTTTTTATAAATAATGTATCCACACGCAAGCACTTTTTTCTCTAGTGTGCATAATTATAACTTATCCAATCTTTCTTCATATTCAAGCTCCCCCATTTCCCTTATTAATGTAGTTGTCTTTTCCATTTCCAAGATGTCCTTATTGTACAGAGGTTTCCAAAACTGCACCGCATATTTCAAATGAGGCTTTTAGTGCTTTGTAAAAAGGAAGAATTTTCTCCCTTGAATCCATACCTCTCTTTATACAAACAATATCTTGCTGGCTCTAGCTCCTGCCACTACTTGCTACATTTATGCCTGCTATCCACCAATACTCCAAAATCCTTTTCCAACAGAGATTCACTTAACACAGAGCCATTTACAGCATAAACTGAACAAGGATTTTTAAGCCCAAATTGCATAACCTTACATTTATTGACATGGAATCTTATCTGCCTCTTAGAAGCCCAATGTGATCATCTAAATAGACCCAACCCCCTGCAACAACTGCACATCCGTTGCTTTTAATGTTCGACAAGTTTTTGTGTTGTCCACAAATGGAGACCTTGCTGACAATATCTACTTCCAAATCATTAATAAATTGATTAAATAAAAGTGGCCCTAACACAAAACCCTGTGACACACCACTTTTTTAGTCCAAATTGATGATGCACCATTACCAACTACTCTCTGTATCTGATGTAATAAACAATTTTCTATCCATGTACAAATGTACCACCCAAGCTCAACAGACCATGGCTTATACTTGTTGCCTATGGGGGGGTGAGGGGCTGCATCAAAAGCCTTGTCAAAATCAAAGTATACCACATGTACTGATATGCCAAAGTCCAGCACTAGGCACCAGTGTGACATATTCCCAATACTGCACCTGCCAAGTATCTTAATAAAAAAAAATGTGGCACGCCATTTAGCCTGTCATTTTAATTTTGCCCCTTGTGTGAATTGAGTTTGAAACCCCTGTTCTAGAATGTTATTGTATCAAACTTTCCAGTACCTTTCCCACCACTGAGTTAAACTCACAGGTCTGTAATTACCATGCTATTAGGCTGAGACCCCCTACAACACACCAAATCGAACACAATTGTTAGCGTTCTCGCACGCGATGAGTGTGCCATTTCTGTGTTTGCATGCGTTTTTGTAATTTAAAATTACATGCGTTCATGTATAAAATGGTATGCGCATCGGAAACCGCAGGAATTTTTGCGTTGCTGCGATTTTCCATTTTAACCAAAATGGCGTGCGCAAAAAATGTGTAGCCCTGAACTACCTTTTTTAATACTGCCATTACATCAGTTTTTTACCAAATTCAGAAACCTTTTTCTGGACATGAGGGAATTTGAGAAAAAAAACAATGGCCTGAATAAAACTGAACGATTTTTCCTAAGGACACGGGGATGTATTTTATCTGGTCCAGGAGCTTCATTAATATTTACCTTATTTAATTGTTTCTGCACCATATCCTCAGTTTATCAAAGTGTAATTGCATCCTCTATACCATTTTTGCTACTATACTCTGTACTTGAATGTTCTATAGTGTATGCAGAGGAGGAAAAATTTAAGATGTTTGCTTTATCGGCATGCTTTGTTTTTAGAATTTTAACCTCCATAGAATCACTGAAAATGTGGGTCTAGTTAATATTGGGGATAAGAGTTAAAATTACTTAGTGCTAGAGATGAACAAACTGTCTAGTTTCGTTCAGATAGAGGTTCCACTGGACTTTGAATTAATTTTTTGAATTTTTATTTCACTATTAATTGACTGGAATTTTTGACATTGATATTCAAATTTTCAATAAAGTTTTTTGAAAAATCTGTTGGAGCCTGGTTTGTTTAGAAACTGGGGTTTCACTACCACTATATTAACAATATCCTTTGTCTAACTCCATTTGCATCCCTGAAAAGCTTGGAAAATTATTTTATTCTCTATATACCATAAAGTGTAAGCATGTCACCACTTTTTTTTAAATGACTATTTTCCACATGCTGTTCATCTTCGTTCATGCTCTTGTTGGCCATACACCAGCAAACTTGCCTCCTAATGTTCAGACAACCACCTTGGCCTATCATTTTACAATTGACACTGGCTTGCAAAAAAAATTGGGCCATGATGACCTTGGGCAGATGAAATGGCTGGATGATTTAATGTCTAAAAAGTACAGTGGTAAAGTATTCGGCCCCCATGAAGTTTTCCACATTTTGTCACATTACTGCCACAAACATGACTCAATTTTATTGGAATTCCACGTGAAAGACCAATACAAAGTGGTGTACACGTGAGAAGTGGAACGAAAATCATACATGATTCCAATCATTTTTAACAAATCAATAACTGCAAAGTGGGGTGTGCGTAATTATTCAGCCCGAGTCAATACTGTAGAACCACCTTTTGCTGCAATTACAGCTGCCAGTCTTTTAGGGTATGTCTCTACCAGCTTTGCACATCTAGAGACTGAAATCCTTGCCCATTCTTCTTTTGCAAAACAGCTTCAGCTCAGTCAGATTAGATGGACAGCGTTTGTGAACAGCAGTTTTCAGATCTTGCCACAGATTCTCGATTGGATTTAGATCTGGACTTTGACTGGGCCATTCTAACACATGGATATGTTTTGTTTTAAACCATTCCATTGTTGCCCTGGCTTTATGTTTAGGGTCGTTGTCCTGCTGGAAGGTGAACCTCCGCCCCAATCTCAAGTCTTTTGCTGACTTTCAAGATTGCCCTCTATTTGGCTCCATCCATCTTCCCATCAACTCTGACCAGCTTCCCTGTCCCTGCTGAAGAGAAGCACCCCCAGAACATGATGCTGCCACCACCATATTTGACAGTGGGGATGGTGTGTTCTGAGTGATGTGCAGTGTTAGTTTTTCGCCACACATAGCATTTTGGCCAAAAAGTTCCATTTTGGTCTCCTCTAACCAGAGCACCGTCTTCCACATGTTTGCTGTGTCCCCCACATGGCTTGTGGCAAACTCCAAACGGGACTAATGCTTTTCTGTTAACAATGCCTTTCTTCTTGCCACTCTTCCATAAAGGGCAACTATGTGCAGTGCACGACTAATATTTGTCCTATGGACAGATTCCCCCTCCTGAGCTGTAGATCTCTGCAGCTCGTCCAGAGTCACCATGGGCCTCTTGACTGCATTTCTGATCAGCGCTCTCCTTGTTCGGCCTGTGAGTTTAGGTGGACGGCCTTTTCTTGGTAGGTTATACTCCCATTTCTGAATGATCGCTTGAACAGTGCTCCATGGGATGTTCAAGGCTTTGGAAATCTTTTTGTAGCCTAAGCCTGCTTTAAATTTATCAGAAACTTTATCCCTGACCTGTCTGGTGTGTTCTTTGGACTTCATGGTGTTGTTGCTCCCAAGATTCTCTTAGACAACTGAGGCCATCAACAGAGCAGCTGTATTTGCACTGACATTAGATTACACACAGGTGCACTCTATTTAGTCATTAGCACTGATCAGGCAAGGTTATGGGCAACTGACTACACTCCTACTGACGCACACCCCACTTTGCAGTTATTGATTTTCGTGCCACTTCTCGCATGTACGCCACTTTGTATTGGTCTTTCACATGGAATTACAATAAAATTGATTCATGTTTGTGGCAGTAATGTGACAAAATGTGGAAAACTTAAAGGGGGCCAAATACTTTTGCAAACCACTGTGTATGGCCAGCATTCGTAAGAATTATTGCATGCTTATCTTAATGCTGCATCTTCAAATAGTTCAGCATGTATTGCTTCTAGTCTTGATGGCTGGTATTTTTCCTGTTTGTCTCTGTACCTTTTGATGTTCACTTTGAAAACAGAAAAAGTCTGACTTGTTGGTTGTTCTGCTTTCATTGTTCATACCTGACAAATCTGCCCATAACTGCCTTGTTTCCTATTCTTCTAGCTAGTAAAGCTGAGGATGGTCCTTCTCAGCCTGCTCCAGGGCTAAGTATTCTAAGTCCTACCAAAGAACTAACTCCTTCCCCTGCTTTGTCAATTACGGAATCTCTACCTTCTGTCCCGTTTGGTACTATTTCCCTCCCTCTTCCCTCTAAACCATCCACCTGCCTTATGCCACCTACATCTGTTGCTGTGGAAGATGAGGAGCTGCCACCTCTGATTCCTCCAGAAGTTTCACATGAAGAACCACCCTTCCAGCCTGTAATGGTGAACCTTGTTTCTCCCAAACTGGCCCCAAGTCATCCTGTAAAGGAGACAATGCTGAAGAATAAGGGTATTTATTTAGTCTGTGTGCGGAGCATGGTTTTAAATAGCTGAATACTAATCTTTTGCCATTTTTGAAGATAGAAAAGTATTTTTATTAACATCATAGATGGTATTTTCCATGTTTTGTATCCTACATTTTTCTTTTTTATAGTAATTTAAACTGTAAATGTTCTTAGAGATTTTCCCCCTATTTTATAATGTAAATTTACATTTACAAGTTTGTTCAGTGTTGCATGAAAACATTTGTTTAACTTGTGTCACTATTTAGTGCAGTAAGTCACTTGCTTGACCCAGAGAGTAACAGTCTAAGATGTTCTTTTCCTGAACTTTATAGTCTTAAACTAATGTAATTATAATTTTGGTGTTCTAAGCAGTCTCTGTACAAAAAGTAGGTACATCCATGCAGTTTCTAATGTGGGAACCATTCGCCATCTAAACAAGCTGGTCAGACAGCTCCATGTGTGAATTAGAGGGCGTGTGCCTGAAAAACAGGGGGAGGGTGTCATAGTGCACTTGCATCCTCCAATTAGTTATGACTTTTTGTTCAAGGTTAAAAGGGACCCAGTTTCCAGCCTTGGTTTGTTTAAAGCCAATACTAATTTCTAAAATTGTTCTTGATGGCTTTCTGTTAGACTAATTGCACCAGTTATCTGTATTTAATGTGCCACATATGATACTTATGGCACTTGCTACTGTCAGTGGAAGGTGTTTCTGTTGCAATGTTTATATACGAGGAAAAAGGATCTGGGTAGTAAAGTCCTAGTAATATTTCCTAAGCACTTAAATTAAGTGCAAACACTTTTTAGGCAAATTTGTTAATTTATTGTCTTTGGTGGGTTGGACCGAGTAGTTTGAAAGGGGCAGAGGTTAAAAAGAGCCTGCCCTGGATCCCATTTTTTTGTGTTGGTAGGTATGTAAAGTTACACAGCTGAGTGTTAAAAACCAAAAACATGATCTGAGCAATTTGCAGGTAACATACCATGGTTAAAAAATGAGGCCACATTACGTGTGTGGTTGTGCACAAATTGTGCAAATACAATGTGCATTACCGGGCGGTTGCACTGAAATTCTCGCAATATTGTGTTGTTGGAGCATGTGCATTTCACAAAAAAGATTGCCCATAAGCACTTGAGCCATAGTGCATGAAATTGTGGTTGGCCACATCACGGCAGCTTTCTGAGTGTATGCGATGTGGCCACCCACATTTTACTGCACTGACGTGCGGTTGTGACGTGCTAACGGATCACGTAACACTTTAACCCCCATGTGTATATAGGAGAGGAAGATCTTTCCGCACTAGATTAGTACAAGCTGACCCAAAAGAAAAATGACACAACGCAAGTTATGCTGTCTCTGAAAAAAGGCTGCTACAAATGTTTAATTATATACTTGTATATTTCCCTTTCAGCGTGTTTTTGTATATTCTATATATTATTCTATAATGCGCTATTGCTCTTTAATCTGTTTACACATGCACTTTGTATGGTTAATTGGAGTTGTGGCCATGATGCATACATGGCCCCAGTATTATGCTTTGTAGATGTTACCACATAATTAGGTGTGTTGTTGGCCACCCTCCTTTGTGAGGTCACATCCTGGATTGTTATAAGTGTTGTCTTTGAGTGTGTACATTTATATGTTGATTTGTCTTGAAAAGGGGGCCTTACTGACCCCAAAACGTTGACCAAGATAATCTTGGTCAAGATTAAAGATAATCTTGTTAAATATGGTGTGCGGTGGAATCCCATCCCAATATATTGGTTGTATTGCCTGTTAAGCGGCAATTGCCACTACGCACCCAGTACATATATTTATTAAGGTGTGCAGGATCCAATCTATTGATCTTGGGTGTGTTATAGGGCACCATGATTAGATGAAGTGCTGTGAAAAAGTATTTGCTCCCTTTAGAAGTTCCTGCATTTCTTTTTTTTTTTTTTTTTTTTTTTCCCATAACAAATGTTTCTGATCTCCAAACAAACTGAATAAAATACAAAAGACAATCTGAGTAAACAAAATGCTTTTTTAAAGACAAACTATCCATATACTAATATATTACTCGGGTCAAAAATTTGTTGCTCTCAAGCTGGGTGCATACACAGATAATTATCTGATGTTGTCTGGGATCCCACATGTTGCACATTAGTGTGGCTACATCAACTGGACCACACTAGTGTGCACTTTAAAAAAAAAAGCGCAATTGGATTGTGCTTAAAAGTGCATCAGTGTAGCCTAGCCCTCAGACTTTTTTTTTGAGGGCAGCATTTTATCTGAGCAATCTACCATTTAATGATATTTTAATCTTTTCTTCATAGGGTCAGGAACAGAGTCTGACAGTGATGACTCTCCTCCAGAACTGGAACAGGACTCCACACATGCCACTACACAGCAGGCACAGGTATGTACAATTTTCTTAGTGGTTTTTTTTATTGTATTGTACTTGCATTATACCTTAAACTATATCTAGTTATTTTAAAGCGTTTTAATAGCCATCAATATTGAGATGGAAAGAGCTCTAACAGTATTCCAAATTTTAGGACCGACCAGGGTCCTGTTACATTGTTTATTGAGACCTATGAAAGTGAGGCAACATGACAGTCCTTTGTTTTGAATTTGTAGAAAATTTATTGTAGTGAATATAATCACTATAATTTTACAATTTGTCAGTTTATATTTTATCTACACATGCAAAACACCTTAAAGGAACCATTTGTAGTTGTTTGGGCCCTCTATGCCCTGTATTTAATGGCTTTAAAAGATTATTTAATATACATTTGTCTTGATGTCAAAGCTGGTTGTGAAGGATCTGACGGCTTTCCACCTGTCTCTACTGAGCTACATTTCAGACTCAACAGTTGATATGCCACCCACATTGACATGCACTTATATGCATTTTTTTACTTACTAATGGGTATTAAAATGCCATCGTAAGCACATAAGAAACGTGCTAGTTTGGCTTAGCCCTTAGTCATGAATTAATGTCCCTCAAGCTCAAGCAATGTTGTAAAGAGGGGGACAATTTCTTCACAGCATGTGCAACTGAGTCGTGCAGAAAAACTATAGTTTTGATGTTAAAGGTGGGTTCTAAATTCTTCCTACGTTTGTAATGAGACTAGAATCTGTTGTCTGCTTGGGTCCACTTTTACATGCATTTCTCAGGATTGTGTCCGCTTGTATCTGCTTTTTTAATGCGCTTAGGGCTAGGCCACACTGCTGAGGTTTTTTTATGTGCTTGCGTTATTTTCAGATCATTAAACGCGGCAATGCAAAACGCGAGTTTTCGGGTGCATTGCGATTTGAGTTCCGCATTTTTAATTGCAATCGCATGCGTTTTCCTATACTTAATGAAGAAAACATAAAACCGCATGCGATTCCGTGTGCGTTTGCGGCGCAGTGTGGCCGTGCCCTAACAGACTTGTGGTAAGTGACAAATAGACCAAAAATGGTGATCACATTCATTCTAAAATCAGTTATTGGGGAATAAGCATTGATTTAATTCACTTAAATTTATATCTGTTTGTTGTAAAATAGTTGTGCATTGAAGAACATGGAATACACTGTTCTGTTACTAACTTTTTATTTTTTTAACAGCTTGCAGCTGCTGCAGAAATAGACGAGGAACCAGTCAGCAAAGCAAAACAGAGTAGGAGTGAAAAGAAAGCAAGAAAGGTATTTTTTAAGATCTGGAAAATGTTCCTTAAAACAGCTATTCCAGGATTTCCTTGTGCTTTGATACAGTAGCAGTTGCCCCCAGAAAGATTCTTTGGAACAGATGGTATGATAGTTATCGCCAACCAAGCATTGTTTTCGCTTGCCACAAACTGCATGCACCTAAAGGAAGAAAGTCAGGCTGGCCCAGAAGGGGAGATCTTATTTCTTTATTAAAGCAGTTTCTACTTCTACATGATTACAGAAATAAATTGTAACTTTTTAAATAGAAATGCCTTTTAGTTGCTTATTTGGAGCAGTTTTAAAAGGATCTGCAAAATCTAATAGCTAAGTAGCCTGTTACTTATTAAATATTGAAACAGTTGTCACAATCTCTAATTTCTCACAAATCCTAGCATGCTTACATGGTAAAAGGTAACCTTTTAAATACATTCTGGACACACCTCATTTGTTTCACTGTGTTCAGTAAAAGTTTTAAGTAGATTTATACCCTTAACTATTCATACAAGGTAATGTGAGTTGTCTTTACTCAGGCAATGTCTAAACTGGGGCTTCGCCAAGTCACTGGAGTCACAAGAGTCACAATCCGAAAATCCAAAAACATTCTTTTTGTCATCACAAAACCAGATGTATACAAGAGTCCAGCATCTGACACATATATTGTATTTGGAGAAGCAAAGGTAAATAGTTAATAATCTATATATAGCATTAAAAGGACGCAGAAGCAGAGCTTAACGTTCATGCAATGTTTCTATAGTTTTCAACATTGGCTTTACTTTATTGTATTTCTGCACATACAGATTGAAGATCTTTCTCAGCAAGCCCAGTTAGCAGCAGCAGAAAAATTCAAGGTACAAGGAGAGGCAGTTTCAAACATCCAAGAAAACACACAAACCCCCACAGTACAAGAAGAGAGTGAAGAGGAGGAGGTAAAACAACAAAAACAAAATTAGTGAGGAATGTTCCCACCACACAATTGTTGGGAGTGCTTATGATATTTGTAGTTGGAGCTGTCCTATAGTGGGTTTAAATTACCTTTAGTGTCCTTTAAATGTTGCCTCTTTCAGGGCCAAATAATAAAGCTGGAAAGGTTTAACTTGTATAAACACTCAGGATAAATTACTTTACAGCTTGCATTGAAGAGTGCTACTCTATAAGAATGGTGGATTTTTGAAAACTTTTGTTATATTATGAAAACAATCTACAGTGTGTGTAAAGAGAAACCCCTCTATCCTGAACACCTTGTATCAAGCCTGAGCATTACCGACATGCGATCCTTATTGGGAACATGAGAAGCCATAGTTTGCTGCATGGCCTCACACTCTGCCTGACTGGTGTAGGTGACTTACAGACAGTACAGGGGACTTTATAAGTATACTTTTGGTGACTCCATGGTCGGGGGGTCATAGATCCATACGCAAATTGGATAAATATGTTGGTCTAACATGTTATGGTTTTACTTGGAAAATTTGCTAAAAGAATAAAGGTCACTGACTGGTATGTCACGAAGTGAAGTGGCAAATAGTACTTGGGTTTGATGTATATACTTGCTATAGTTCTAGAGGTTTTTCTGTTTTATTAATTACATTTATCTCTGCAGGTTGATGAGACTGGTGTGGAAGTAAAGGACATAGAGCTTGTTATGTCACAGGCTAATGTTTCAAGAGCAAAGGCTGTGCGTGCACTCAAGAATAACAGTAATGACATAGTAAATGCAATAATGGTGAGTACTGTAATACTACTACAAGTTTTATGTTTACCATATATACTCGAGCAGAGGTTTTCAGGCTTTAAAAATAGCCTGAAAATCGAACCTCGGCTTATACTTGGGCCATTTACCTCAGTGTGCAATCTGGCTGCCACTTGCTCCACATGTTCCGACTGAAGTCACTACTTGGCGCCTGTCTTACTTCCTGGCGCCAAGTTGTGACGGCAGATGCGAAGCGGGTGGCAGCTGGTTTGCACACTGAAGTGACATTACCTGGATTGAACACTGCCCAGGCAAGGTAACACTGAACTGGGGGGCTCTCAGGGGGAGGGCCGTAATTCCATACAGTAACCCCCAATTCCTTGCCACTGCAGATGTTTAGAAACTACAACTCCCAGCATGTTTTAGTTGCTGGGAGTTGTAGTTTCCAAACATCTGGAGTGCCAAGGAATTGGGATTATGGTCCATTTAAAGGGCAACTAATGCCTCAAAACAAAGAATCAGGAAGATATCTATTGTTAAATATTGCCTTCAGATTCTGTGTTTTGATGCTTTAATTGTCCTTTAAATGGACAGCAGAATTCCTATACAGTAGCCCCATACAATAATAGCCAAATCCAGTGTTGCTATTATTGTATAGGAATTCTGCTGTCCATTTAAATGGCAACTAAAGCCTCGGAAAACAATACAGAATTAGAAGGCAGTAGTGGTCATACTTTCAACCCTCTGCTTATACTCGAGTCAATCAGGTTTTACTAATTTTTCAGGTAAAAATAGGTACCTCACCTTATACTTGGGCCGACTTGTACTAGAGTATATACGGTACCTAAAAAGCTGCGATTTTTACACATTTTATGCTTTTAATTATGGTTTATCTGAAAAGGTTCCTACTTACAGTAGGAATGCAGTTGACCCAAGTTTTTCTGCTTTTGAGGATTTACAGAGCATGTATTTGGAGGTCATGTCTGTTCCCAAATCTATATTTTAAGGAACCCCCCCCCCCCCCCCCCCCCCCAAAAAAAAAAAAATCTCAACTAAAATTCTCCTTATGGGACTTGGACCCCAATCCCTTGCTGGCAGGTTCAGACTCATCCTCCATGGCTTTTGCAAGCTGATTATGAGCATGCACAGCAGCAGCAGATGTTGCTTCAGCATGGGGCATCAACAATGGGTTGTGTAGTCAGTTGTTGCTTTGATCTGTGGCTGTTATCTGGAAACTGCAGGACTAAGTGAATTGCCAGCAAAAAATTTGAGTTCTGAAAGTGTCTCAGGAATAGATAAAAGTATAATGAATATGGTGTGTGAGGGTCATTAACATATATAAAATATAGATTTAGGTGTGGACATGCGCTTTAAGGCAAGTATGCATTGCACAATTTATGTAGAGGTTTAGTCTAATTTTTAGTACACCTTAAAAAACAAAAAAAGGGAATATTTGCATATTTCCAAAAAAATGTGCATCGTATTAACCCATTAAATGCAAGTGTCAAGTTGAAGGATCTTAGGAAGCCCAATGTAGTAAACGTGCTAGTATTTGCCTAAGACCAACAGTCACAGGCTATGAAGTATACAGTTTATCTTCCCTTCTTTAAATTGTGCGTTTCTCATAAAAACATGGTAATAAGCGAGATATTGGTGTGGATTTGTATTAAGTCCATGTTCTATTCTTTTTCCACCTATTAATAGTACCCAGGGTGAGGTCCTCAGCGCTGGGAACTGGCTGCATGACGTTTTTCTCCCACAGTTTCTGTCCTCTTTCAGAGGCGCATACAATCAAACAAATTTGCTAATTAACAGTATTAAACAATTTGCAGTGATGTCCATGTGATTAACCCTAAACATGAAATCTTCGCTAAATTAATATATTTTCTTTTCTCTCCAATTCAGGAGTTGACGATGTGAGTGGGCTGACATCTCCTTTCGTCTTGCTCATTGGTTGGTGCAGCTGAAAATGAGATTTATACTATTTCTATTGATTTAATAAAGTTGTGGCTTATTGTTGGTGACTTATTCATGGATTTTCTTCTTTGCTTCTGTCTGCAAGATATATAATCATATTTGGTTGTCACATTTTTGGTGGCAAATTTTGGCAAGACTTCTGGCAGCTTAGATCGGGATTCCTGAGACCAACAGTAATAAACCATAAAGTTTATACTTACAAATAAATACAATAAAAAAATAAAGAAATGAGTATTTACCCCTCCAAGTGTTAACACTCATTAATAGCAAAGTATGGTTTAATATAAAATAACGTGCTTATGGTAGTTATTTATAGTACAAGGCAATACACACCTTTTAATATTGTCCTATTGTTTGTCTTTAAAAACCTGGTTTGCTTAAGACCCTAGAATTAAGAGAACTATAGTGTATAAAGGTTTTTTGAAAAACTGTTTAATAGTACTTAGGACAGGGATACAGGATGGGTAATTCCTACCTCCCAATATTGTTTCTGTGAGGAGCATCAGCCCAAAGAAAACTGATTCTGCCAGTATTCCTCCTGGCTTCAGCACTATCTTTAATACAGGATTAGTTCAGGAATAACCTGGCAAACAAAAACTGTTAGTGCTGTAGCTCCTCAATGAAACAATATTGTAAGGTAGGAATAATCAATCCAACCTCCCAGCCCCAGGTATTTTCCATTTCTAGTATAGAGTATAGATTTTTTTTTTTTAATCATAAATTGCAATGACATTGAGTAGAACAAGCCAACTGGCATAGGAAAATAGCTATTGCTTCTGTGAGATACACGTTGACTGTTTTTTAGTAAGCATGTATATTTTGTCAGGTTATCATGATCCCCCCCCATTAAATACCATACAGTTTAAAGTGGGTTTATAGAAGAAGGAAGGTTGGTGTAATGAGATTGTAGGCGTTTAATACGAAAGCATGTATATGGATAGCAAAATTATGAACATTCACAATTTCACTCTTAGATGCATAATAGCCCCTGCAAGGTGG
The DNA here is from genome assembly GCA_019447015.1 of Hymenochirus boettgeri. Taxonomy (NCBI): domain Eukaryota; kingdom Metazoa; phylum Chordata; class Amphibia; order Anura; family Pipidae; genus Hymenochirus; species Hymenochirus boettgeri. The sequence goes on along the minus strand of JAACNH010005255.1, from coordinate 4,103 downwards.
CTGCTGACATTTAACATATCGTTTAGACACAGTATATGGATCCAAAATGACCAATCCAAATGCTGATAACCATGGGGTTGGTTATTTTAATGAAATATTCCCGTTACCTTTTATTTTTGCCGTTACCACTTGGCAATTTAAAGGATAACTGTATTGCCTCAATGCATTTTTTTTTTTTAATTGAATTAAAATAAGTAAAGGTATGCAGCCCTCCCCATACATTTTTTTTTTTTCCTGATTTCAAGCCTCTCTGCCTTCAGTTAGCCATACTGTGAAGGGGGCATAACAATTCTGTCTGCCTCTGTCATTTAAAGCTAGCATGCCAAAAAACACTTCTCCACCCACCCGTTATCAGCTGGATTACGTAGGCTGTATCTTAGCAGGACATTTCAAGTTTAACTGGCAGAGGAGGAGGGGAGAGGTTGTAACACATTCCCACCAGCCAATGATAAGTGCTATGGTAATCAAGGCCCTGGGCCCTCTAGGAGGCGGGCTTTTAGCGCTCCTCTTTGTTGTGTGAAGGGCAGCACAGTTGTAAATGTGAGTCTGTGATTTCAGCTGCTGGAAGTGTGGATATGTAATGGGGGTGATGTTTGTGACTGAAGTTATACTCTGTAATAGAAAATCCATTACACAGTGAAGCTGTCTCTGGAACAGTTTATCTAAAAAGGTAGTGGTTCCTCACTGACTTCTAATATCAAACAAGTTGTACACCCATGGAATAGTAAGTTCTCAAAAGTACTTACTGTAAAACCTGCATTTCTGTAAATTAAACTATTTAAAGGGGAGTTGTGGTCTCTAAACAAGTTAGGATTAAAAAACAAAAAAAAAAACTTCAAATGAACTCTAAATTACATCTCAATTTAAAATATATAAAAATGTATGAATGTCTCAAGTCTGAACATTATCCACAATATAATTTCTCTGACTAAAATCAGATGTGACTGCAGGCTGTTATTTAACCCTAACTTGTTGGGAGACCACAGTTGACCTTTTAAAGTAGAATATTAGGGATCTTGTGCCTCTTACAGTGTAATATATTACAAAAGGAGTATATACAAGGATTTTGGACAAGGAATGTGTAATCTGCCAAATGGTTGAGGTGAGTAAAGTGGCCATACATTAGGAAGATTTTTCTTACCCAACCGGGTGATCCTAAAACTGATCCTGCCTTTCCTGTTCTTCTTTGTGACCGTCATGCAAAATGAATGGGATCGCAAAGAACAGGAAAGGCGTGTCTGGCAGGATCGTTCTAATGTCGTGGGATCACTCGGTCGGATAAGTAAAAAGAATGTAACAAAAGTTAGTTATATGGTCTTACATGTAAAAACACTCCCAACCGTACACACACCTACTGCCCTAACACTCTATACCTGTGGCAGCCATACTTAAAGGGTAAAAAAAGTTAAAAAGAATGTTTATATATCCTCAAAGTTTTTATGGTTGTAAACACAAAAAAGACATACCCCCTCAACCAGACCCAGGTACAAACACCTTCTGATCTACCCTTTCATTTCTGTGGCAGTCATTCTTAAAGGGTAACTGTAGTCAAATCTTTTTTGACTAATCAATCGATTTCTCTTTCAGCCTTGGGGGACCCAGGCACAGCAGGGTTAAGTATTCCACCTCCAGGAGCAGACAATTAATTGAAATTTTGCATAGGCTCTGGTGCTCCTCCCTTTACCTTATATTCTGCAACACCAGCAGCCTGCTTCAGTTATTTCAAGTGTCCACTTAGGAGTTGGACTACTACAGACTACACAGAAATGGCAAAACAAGCCTTATGAACAATTGGAGGGTAACCCCTTCCATCCTTTCCCACCGTAATCCACATACAGACCTGGCTGTCCCCCCACATCTGTTCTAAAACAAAAACATTTTTTACCTGTTTTTGGGAATAGCTGGAAGGTAACCCCTTCCAGCCCTCCCACACCTTCTGGACACACAGACCAGGGCAGCTCCCCCCTCCTCTGATGTGCTCACTACCTTCATCTAAAACCTCTTTAAAGGGCATGTCCACCCCCAAAACTAAAATTTAACCCCTTACTGGCCACATCAAGTAGTTTAAAACAATCCTTACCTTACATTCCTGCTCAAAATAGTTCCCCTGCTGTGCCCCTCCAAAGTCCAGGAAACTGCTGTGTAGGAGCAGTGTGTGACTCATGCTGTGCCTGAGACTTCCTCAACCTCATCAAGGTTGAGGCATGCTCAGTGCAGCCCTCCCTGCCTCTCAGCCAATCACGGATGCGGCTGCCGGTCCCGCCCCCTGCTTTCAATTCCATGCAAGCTGAGGGCCTGAACACTGCAGCAGGGGAGAGAGGGCAGGTAAGTAAGAATCGGGGGACTTTCTAACAATTGTATTAATGCGGTTGGGGCTGGGGGAGCATGCCCTACCACATATCAAAAGTTAAATTTTGGGGTGGACATGCCCTTTAAGGAAAGGAGGGTCACTGCTCAAGTTCTTGGGTACAGGATCCAACAGTCCCCAGTGCGCACTGTTGTGTTTCCCTGCAGAGGTTCACATTACCGGACCAGCAATCCATGGACACATCTGCCTGGGGGTTCTCTGAAAGGGCGGGGGCTTCTCGCCTTGCGTGATCTTTTCCCTTGGCGCGACTTACAATATTCGCGCGGGGCTTCCCGTTCCTGCGCCTGCTAACCACCAGCAAGGCGATCGGCTCTCTCCAGGACTCCATTTGCGGCAGCCTAAAGCTCTGACCCGTCCCTGCCTATTCTAGCAGTTTGCTACAGCCTCTGCTTCAATTTAGTTCACTTAGGCAAACCGTTAGCTATCTTTTTGGGATTGCTCTGGGGGTGGGATTTCCTCCTCTATCTCCCTCTTTTAGTTCCTTCTCAGCTTTGCCTATTATATACCTATATTTTATAATCTCTTCCTATTATGGCCAGTAAGGGGTCGCTTCCGTCCCGTCAAAAGGGGAACAAACAACCACCGGTCGCAGTATCATATTATGTGCGACCTGCCAATCTGGTCCACGGTGCGCTTCTTGTAACGCGACCAATGACCCTCCGTCTGTGTGTCAAATGCCAGAATGGGCAAGAGCCATTATGGAATCGTTAGATTCTTTAAAACATTTACCAGAGGGTACTCAAATTTCAGCTCCTCAGGGGCTAAGTCATTAGCCGCCTCTATGTCCTCCCTGTCTGCTTCCATTTCACAGGACCTACAATCCAGACAGCTAGTGAATACAGAGAGATTCTAGACCTATAAGGCCACAGGAACCTGTTGCATCCTGTTTAACTGAATACGACACTCCCGAACAGGAGTCCCAATCTACTTTTACTCCAGAAACTCATAAGGTCAGTCCTTTCTGTTCTTAACATTCAGGGCTCAGAATCCCAAGAGGACCGTTCCAAAACACTCTTTTCTGGAGTTAAAAAAGCCTCGGTTTAATTTTCCTCCTACGACCAGTTAGACAAAATAGTCCTACAAGAATAGTCTGAACCAGAGTGCCGACCCCGTCAGTTCTGGCTCTTTAACACTATGTTCCCCTTCCCCAAGGCAGACCTAGATCGATGGGCCTCCCCTCCCATAGTTGACCCTCCAATGGCTCGACTCTCCAGAGCCACCACCATTCCCCTTTCCGAAGCAGCGACCATTAAAGACCCAAATGATCGCCACATTGAGGCACTATTAAAAATATCCTTTTCAGCCTCAGGGTCTGTTCTAAGACCCACCTTTGCCTCCGCTTGGATGGCAAAAGCTATGGAGGTATGGCTCAATCAATTATACCAAGATCTCTGTCCTGACCCAACAAAATCCCACCTATTAGAGATAATCCAGGATTTATCAGATGCTGCGGTTTATATTGGAGATGCAGCCTTAGAATCCAGCTGGCTAATTGCTCGGGGCTTCCGCCTCAGTAACAACGACACTAAGGGCCCTATTTATAAAAAATCGTTATCGTAAAATACCGATCGTTATCGTAAAATAACGACCGGGGTTTTACCGATAACGACCGTTATTTACCGATAACGGTCGTTATTTACCGATAACGACTGTTATTTACCGATAACGGTCGTTATCGGTAAATAACAAACGTTATCGGTAAATAACGACCGTTATCGGTAAATAACGCCCGGTA
>JAACNH010005254.1:0-20945 GCA_019447015.1 Hymenochirus boettgeri | reverse complement strand
TACCGGGCGTTATTTACCGATAACGGTCGTTATTTACCGATAACGTTTGTTATTTACCGATAACGACCGTTATCGGTAAATAACAGTCGTTATCGGTAAATAACGACCGTTATCGGTAAATAACGGTCGTTATCGGTAAAACCCCGGTCGTTATTTTACGATAACGATCGGTATTTTACGATAACGATTTTTTATAAATAGGGCCCTTAGTGTCGTTGTTACTGAGGCGGAAGCCCCGAGCAATTAGCCAGCTGGATTCTAAGGCTGCATCTCCAATATAAACCGCAGCATCTGATAAATCCTGGATTATCTCTAATAGGTGGGATTTTGTTGGGTCAGGACAGAGATCTTGGTATAATTGATTGAGCCATACCTCCATAGCTTTTGCCATCCAAGCGGAGGCAAAGGTGGGTCTTAGAACAGACCCTGAGGCTGAAAAGGATATTTTTAATAGTGCCTCAATGTGGCGATCATTTGGGTCTTTAATGGTCGCTGCTTCGGAAAGGGGAATGGTGGTGGCTCTGGAGAGTCGAGCCATTGGAGGGTCAACTATGGGAGGGGAGGCCCATCGATCTAGGTCTGCCTTGGGGAAGGGGAACATAGTGTTAAAGAGCCAGAACTGACGGGGTCGGCACTCTGGTTCAGACTATTCTTGTAGGACTATTTTGTCTAACTGGTCGTAGGAGGAAAATTAAACCGAGGCTTTTTTAACTCCAGAAAAGAGTGTTTTGGAACGGTCCTCTTGGGATTCTGAGCCCTGAATGTTAAGAACAGAAAGGACTGACCTTATGAGTTTCTGGAGTAAAAGTAGATTGGGACTCCTGTTCGGGAGTGTCGTATTCAGTTAAACAGGATGCAACAGGTTCCTGTGGCCTTATAGGTCTAGAATCTCTCTGTATTCACTAGCTGTCTGGATTGTAGGTCCTGTGAAATGGAAGCAGACAGGGAGGACATAGAGGCGGCTAATGACTTAGCCCCTGAGGAGCTGAAATTTGAGTACCCTCTGGTAAATGTTTTAAAGAATCTAACGATTCCATAATGGCTCTTGCCCATTCTGGCATTTGACACACAGACGGAGGGTCATTGGTCGCGTTACAAGAAGCGCACCGTGGACCAGATTGGCAGGTCGCACATAATATGATACTGCGACCGGTGGTTGTTTGTTCCCCTTTTGACGGGACGGAAGCGACCCCTTACTGGCCATAATAGGAAGAGATTATAAAATATAGGTATATAATAGGCAAAGCTGAGAAGGAACTAAAAGAGGGAGATAGAGGAGGAAATCCCACCCCCAGAGCAATCCCAAAAAGATAGCTAACGGTTTGCCTAAGTGAACTAAATTGAAGCAGAGGCTGTAGCAAACTGCTAGAATAGGCAGGGACGGGTCAGAGCTTTAGGCTGCCGCAAATGGAGTCCTGGAGAGAGCCAATCGCCTTGCTGGTGGTTAGCAGGCGCAGGAACGGGAAGCCCCGCGCGAATATTGTAAGTCGCGCCAAGGGAAAAGATCACGCAAGGCGAGAAGCCCCCGCCCTTTCAGAGAACCCCCAGGCAGATGTGTCCATGGATTGCTGGTCCGGTAATGTGAACCTCTGCAGGGAAACACAACAGTGCGCACTGGGGACTGTTGGATCCTGTACCCAAGAACTTGAGCAGTGACCCTCCTTTCCTTAAAGGGCATGTCCACCCCAAAATTTAACTTTTGATATGTGGTAGGGCATGCTCCCCCAGCCCCAACCGCATTAATACAATTGTTAGAAAGTCCCCCGATTCTTACTTACCTGCCCTCTCTCCCCTGCTGCAGTGTTCAGGCCCTCAGCTTGCATGGAATTGAAAGCAGGGGGCGGGACCGGCAGCCGCATCCGTGATTGGCTGAGAGGCAGGGAGGGCTGCACTGAGCATGCCTCAACCTTGATGAGGTTGAGGAAGTCTCAGGCACAGCATGAGTCACACACTGCTCCTACACAGCAGTTTCCTGGACTTTGGAGGGGCACAGCAGGGGAACTATTTTGAGCAGGAATGTAAGGTAAGGATTGTTTTAAACTACTTGATGTGGCCAGTAAGGGGTTAAATTTTAGTTTTGGGGGTGGACATGCCCTTTAAAGAGGTTTTAGATGAAGGTAGTGAGCACATCAGAGGAGGGGGGAGCTGCCCTGGTCTGTGTGTCCAGAAGGTGTGGGAGGGCTGGAAGGGGTTACCTTCCAGCTATTCCCAAAAACAGGTAAAAAATGTTTTTGTTTTAGAACAGATGTGGGGGGACAGCCAGGTCTGTATGTGGATTACGGTGGGAAAGGATGGAAGGGGTTACCCTCCAATTGTTCATAAGGCTTGTTTTGCCATTTCTGTGTAGTCTGTAGTAGTCCAACTCCTAAGTGGACACTTGAAATAACTGAAGCAGGCTGCTGGTGTTGCAGAATATAAGGTAAAGGGAGGAGCACCAGAGCCTATGCAAAATTTCAATTAATTGTCTGCTCCTGGAGGTGGAATACTTAACCCTGCTGTGCCTGGGTCCCCCAAGGCTGAAAGAGAAATCGATTGATTAGTCAAAAAAGATTTGACTACAGTTACCCTTTAAGAATGACTGCCACAGAAATGAAAGGGTAGATCAGAAGGTGTTTGTACCTGGGTCTGGTTGAGGGGGTATGTCTTTTTTGTGTTTACAACCATAAAAACTTTGAGGATATATAAACATTCTTTTTAACTTTTTTTACCCTTTAAGTATGGCTGCCACAGGTATAGAGTGTTAGGGCAGTAGGTGTGTGTACGGTTGAGAGTGTTTTTACATGTAAGACCATATAACTAACTTTTGTTACATTCTTTTTACTTATCCGACCGAGTGATCCCACGACATTAGAACGATCCTGCCAGACACGCCTTTCCTGTTCTTTGCGATCCCATTCATTTTGCATGACGGTCACAAAGAAGAACAGGAAAGGCAGGATCAGTTTTAGGATCACCCGGTTGGGTAAGAAAAATCTTCCTAATGTATGGCCACTTTACTCACCTCAACCATTTGGCAGATTACACATTCCTTGTCCAAAATCCTTGTATATACTCCTTTTGTAATATATTACACTGTAAGAGGCACAAGATCCCTAATATTCTACTTTAAAAGGTCAACTGTGGTCTCCCAACAAGTTAGGGTTAAATAACAGCCTGCAGTCACATCTGATTTTAGTCAGAGAAATTATATTGTGGATAATGTTCAGACTTGAGACATTCATACATTTTTATATATTTTAAATTGAGATGTAATTTAGAGTTCATTTGAAGTTTTTTTTTTTGTTTTTTAATCCTAACTTGTTTAGAGACCACAACTCCCCTTTAAATAGTTTAATTTACAGAAATGCAGGTTTTACAGTAAGTACTTTTGAGAACTTACTATTCCATGGGTGTACAACTTGTTTGATATTAGAAGTCAGTGAGGAACCACTACCTTTTTAGATAAACTGTTCCAGAGACAGCTTCACTGTGTAATGGATTTTCTATTACAGAGTATAACTTCAGTCACAAACATCACCCCCATTACATATCCACACTTCCAGCAGCTGAAATCACAGACTCACATTTACAACTGTGCTGCCCTTCACACAACAAAGAGGAGCGCTAAAAGCCCGCCTCCTAGAGGGCCCAGGGCCTTGATTACCATAGCACTTATCATTGGCTGGTGGGAATGTGTTACAACCTCTCCCCTCCTCCTCTGCCAGTTAAACTTGAAATGTCCTGCTAAGATACAGCCTACGTAATCCAGCTGATAACGGGTGGGTGGAGAAGTGTTTTTTGGCATGCTAGCTTTAAATGACAGAGGCAGACAGAATTGTTATGCCCCCTTCACAGTATGGCTAACTGAAGGCAGAGAGGCTTGAAATCAGGAAAAAAAAAAAATGTATGGGGAGGGCTGCATACCTTTACTTATTTTAATTCAATTAAAAAAAAAAAATGCATTGAGGCAATACAGTTATCCTTTAAATTGCCAAGTGGTAACGGCAAAAATAAAAGGTAACGGGAATATTTCATTAAAATAACCAACCCCATGGTTATCAGCATTTGGATTGGTCATTTTGGATCCATATACTGTGTCTAAACGATATGTTAAATGTCAGCAGCCACCTTGCAGGGGCTATTATGCATCTAAGAGTGAAATTGTGAATGTTCATAATTTTGCTATCCATATACATGCTTTCGTATTAAACGCCTACAATCTCATTACACCAACCTTCCTTCTTCTATAAACCCACTTTAAACTGTATGGTATTTAATGGGGGGGGATCATGATAACCTGACAAAATATACATGCTTACTAAAAAAAACAGTCAACGTGTATCTCACAGAAGCAATAGCTATTTTCCTATGCCAGTTGGCTTGTTCTACTCAATGTCATTGCAATTTATGATTAAAAAAAAAAATCTATACTCTATACTAGAAATGGAAAATACCTGGGGCTGGGAGGTTGGATTGATTATTCCTACCTTACAATATTGTTTCATTGAGGAGCTACAGCACTAACAGTTTTTGTTTGCCAGGTTATTCCTGAACTAATCCTGTATTAAAGATAGTGCTGAAGCCAGGAGGAATACTGGCAGAATCAGTTTTCTTTGGGCTGATGCTCCTCACAGAAACAATATTGGGAGGTAGGAATTACCCATCCTGTATCCCTGTCCTAAGTACTATTAAACAGTTTTTCAAAAAACCTTTATACACTATAGTTCTCTTAATTCTAGGGTCTTAAGCAAACCAGGTTTTTAAAGACAAACAATAGGACAATATTAAAAGGTGTGTATTGCCTTGTACTATAAATAACTACCATAAGCACGTTATTTTATATTAAACCATACTTTGCTATTAATGAGTGTTAACACTTGGAGGGGTAAATACTCATTTCTTTATTTTTTTATTGTATTTATTTGTAAGTATAAACTTTATGGTTTATTACTGTTGGTCTCAGGAATCCCGATCTAAGCTGCCAGAAGTCTTGCCAAAATTTGCCACCAAAAATGTGACAACCAAATATGATTATATATCTTGCAGACAGAAGCAAAGAAGAAAATCCATGAATAAGTCACCAACAATAAGCCACAACTTTATTAAATCAATAGAAATAGTATAAATCTCATTTTCAGCTGCACCAACCAATGAGCAAGACGAAAGGAGATGTCAGCCCACTCACATCGTCAACTCCTGAATTGGAGAGAAAAGAAAATATATTAATTTAGCGAAGATTTCATGTTTAGGGTTAATCACATGGACATCACTGCAAATTGTTTAATACTGTTAATTAGCAAATTTGTTTGATTGTATGCGCCTCTGAAAGAGGACAGAAACTGTGGGAGAAAAACGTCATGCAGCCAGTTCCCAGCGCTGAGGACCTCACCCTGGGTACTATTAATAGGTGGAAAAAGAATAGAACATGGACTTAATACAAATCCACACCAATATCTCGCTTATTACCATGTTTTTATGAGAAACGCACAATTTAAAGAAGGGAAGATAAACTGTATACTTCATAGCCTGTGACTGTTGGTCTTAGGCAAATACTAGCACGTTTACTACATTGGGCTTCCTAAGATCCTTCAACTTGACACTTGCATTTAATGGGTTAATACGATGCACATTTTTTTGGAAATGTGCAAATATTCCCTTTTTTTGTTTTTTAAGGTGTACTAAAAATTAGACTAAACCTCTACATAAATTGTGCAATGCATACTTGCCTTAAAGCGCATGTCCACACCTAAATCTATATTTTATATATGTTAATGACCCTCACACACCATATTCATTATACTTTTATCTATTCCTGAGACACTTTCAGAACTCAAATTTTTTGCTGGCAATTCACTTAGTCCTGCAGTTTCCAGATAACAGCCACAGATCAAAGCAACAACTGACTACACAACCCATTGTTGATGCCCCATGCTGAAGCAACATCTGCTGCTGCTGTGCATGCTCATAATCAGCTTGCAAAAGCCATGGAGGATGAGTCTGAACCTGCCAGCAAGGGATTGGGGTCCAAGTCCCATAAGGAGAATTTTAGTTGAGATTTTTTTTTTTTTGGGGGGGGGGGGGGGGGGGGGGGTTCCTTAAAATATAGATTTGGGAACAGACATGACCTCCAAATACATGCTCTGTAAATCCTCAAAAGCAGAAAAACTTGGGTCAACTGCATTCCTACTGTAAGTAGGAACCTTTTCAGATAAACCATAATTAAAAGCATAAAATGTGTAAAAATCGCAGCTTTTTAGGTACCGTATATACTCTAGTACAAGTCGGCCCAAGTATAAGGTGAGGTACCTATTTTTACCTGAAAAATTAGTAAAACCTGATTGACTCGAGTATAAGCAGAGGGTTGAAAGTATGACCACTACTGCCTTCTAATTCTGTATTGTTTTCCGAGGCTTTAGTTGCCATTTAAATGGACAGCAGAATTCCTATACAATAATAGCAACACTGGATTTGGCTATTATTGTATGGGGCTACTGTATAGGAATTCTGCTGTCCATTTAAAGGACAATTAAAGCATCAAAACACAGAATCTGAAGGCAATATTTAACAATAGATATCTTCCTGATTCTTTGTTTTGAGGCATTAGTTGCCCTTTAAATGGACCATAATCCCAATTCCTTGGCACTCCAGATGTTTGGAAACTACAACTCCCAGCAACTAAAACATGCTGGGAGTTGTAGTTTCTAAACATCTGCAGTGGCAAGGAATTGGGGGTTACTGTATGGAATTACGGCCCTCCCCCTGAGAGCCCCCCAGTTCAGTGTTACCTTGCCTGGGCAGTGTTCAATCCAGGTAATGTCACTTCAGTGTGCAAACCAGCTGCCACCCGCTTCGCATCTGCCGTCACAACTTGGCGCCAGGAAGTAAGACAGGCGCCAAGTAGTGACTTCAGTCGGAACATGTGGAGCAAGTGGCAGCCAGATTGCACACTGAGGTAAATGGCCCAAGTATAAGCCGAGGTTCGATTTTCAGGCTATTTTTAAAGCCTGAAAACCTCTGCTCGAGTATATATGGTAAACATAAAACTTGTAGTAGTATTACAGTACTCACCATTATTGCATTTACTATGTCATTACTGTTATTCTTGAGTGCACGCACAGCCTTTGCTCTTGAAACATTAGCCTGTGACATAACAAGCTCTATGTCCTTTACTTCCACACCAGTCTCATCAACCTGCAGAGATAAATGTAATTAATAAAACAGAAAAACCTCTAGAACTATAGCAAGTATATACATCAAACCCAAGTACTATTTGCCACTTCACTTCGTGACATACCAGTCAGTGACCTTTATTCTTTTAGCAAATTTTCCAAGTAAAACCATAACATGTTAGACCAACATATTTATCCAATTTGCGTATGGATCTATGACCCCCCGACCATGGAGTCACCAAAAGTATACTTATAAAGTCCCCTGTACTGTCTGTAAGTCACCTACACCAGTCAGGCAGAGTGTGAGGCCATGCAGCAAACTATGGCTTCTCATGTTCCTAATAAGGATCGCATGTCGGTAATGCTCAGGCTTGATACAAGGTGTTCAGGATAGAGGGGTTTCTCTTTACACACACTGTAGATTGTTTTCATAATATAACAAAAGTTTTCAAAAATCCACCATTCTTATAGAGTAGCACTCTTCAATGCAAGCTGTAAAGTAATTTATCCTGAGTGTTTATACAAGTTAAACCTTTCCAGCTTTATTATTTGGCCCTGAAAGAGGCAACATTTAAAGGACACTAAAGGTAATTTAAACCCACTATAGGACAGCTCCAACTACAAATATCATAAGCACTCCCAACAATTGTGTGGTGGGAACATTCCTCACTAATTTTGTTTTTGTTGTTTTACCTCCTCCTCTTCACTCTCTTCTTGTACTGTGGGGGTTTGTGTGTTTTCTTGGATGTTTGAAACTGCCTCTCCTTGTACCTTGAATTTTTCTGCTGCTGCTAACTGGGCTTGCTGAGAAAGATCTTCAATCTGTATGTGCAGAAATACAATAAAGTAAAGCCAATGTTGAAAACTATAGAAACATTGCATGAACGTTAAGCTCTGCTTCTGCGTCCTTTTAATGCTATATATAGATTATTAACTATTTACCTTTGCTTCTCCAAATACAATATATGTGTCAGATGCTGGACTCTTGTATACATCTGGTTTTGTGATGACAAAAAGAATGTTTTTGGATTTTCGGATTGTGACTCTTGTGACTCCAGTGACTTGGCGAAGCCCCAGTTTAGACATTGCCTGAGTAAAGACAACTCACATTACCTTGTATGAATAGTTAAGGGTATAAATCTACTTAAAACTTTTACTGAACACAGTGAAACAAATGAGGTGTGTCCAGAATGTATTTAAAAGGTTACCTTTTACCATGTAAGCATGCTAGGATTTGTGAGAAATTAGAGATTGTGACAACTGTTTCAATATTTAATAAGTAACAGGCTACTTAGCTATTAGATTTTGCAGATCCTTTTAAAACTGCTCCAAATAAGCAACTAAAAGGCATTTCTATTTAAAAAGTTACAATTTATTTCTGTAATCATGTAGAAGTAGAAACTGCTTTAATAAAGAAATAAGATCTCCCCTTCTGGGCCAGCCTGACTTTCTTCCTTTAGGTGCATGCAGTTTGTGGCAAGCGAAAACAATGCTTGGTTGGCGATAACTATCATACCATCTGTTCCAAAGAATCTTTCTGGGGGCAACTGCTACTGTATCAAAGCACAAGGAAATCCTGGAATAGCTGTTTTAAGGAACATTTTCCAGATCTTAAAAAATACCTTTCTTGCTTTCTTTTCACTCCTACTCTGTTTTGCTTTGCTGACTGGTTCCTCGTCTATTTCTGCAGCAGCTGCAAGCTGTTAAAAAAATAAAAAGTTAGTAACAGAACAGTGTATTCCATGTTCTTCAATGCACAACTATTTTACAACAAACAGATATAAATTTAAGTGAATTAAATCAATGCTTATTCCCCAATAACTGATTTTAGAATGAATGTGATCACCATTTTTGGTCTATTTGTCACTTACCACAAGTCTGTTAGGGCACGGCCACACTGCGCCGCAAACGCACACGGAATCGCATGCGGTTTTATGTTTTCTTCATTAAGTATAGGAAAACGCATGCGATTGCAATTAAAAATGCGGAACTCAAATCGCAATGCACCCGAATACTCGCGTTTTGCATTGCCGCGTTTAATGATCTGAAAATAACGCAAGCACATAAAAAAACCTCAGCAGTGTGGCCTAGCCCTAAGCGCATTAAAAAAGCAGATACAAGCGGACACAATCCTGAGAAATGCATGTAAAAGTGGACCCAAGCAGACAACAGATTCTAGTCTCATTACAAATGTAGGAAGAATTTAGAACCCACCTTTAACATCAAAACTATAGTTTTTCTGCACGACTCAGTTGCACATGCTGTGAAGAAATTGTCCCCCTCTTTACAACATTGCTTGAGCTTGAGGGACATTAATTCATGACTAAGGGCTAAGCCAAACTAGCACGTTTCTTATGTGATTACGATGGCATTTTAATACCCATTAGTAAGTAAAAAAATGCATATAAGTGCATGTCAATGTGGGTGGCATATCAACTGTTGAGTCTGAAATGTAGCTCAGTAGAGACAGGTGGAAAGCCGTCAGATCCTTCACAACCAGCTTTGACATCAAGACAAATGTATATTAAATAATCTTTTAAAGCCATTAAATACAGGGCATAGAGGGCCCAAACAACTACAAATGGTTCCTTTAAGGTGTTTTGCATGTGTAGATAAAATATAAACTGACAAATTGTAAAATTATAGTGATTATATTCACTACAATAAATTTTCTACAAATTCAAAACAAAGGACTGTCATGTTGCCTCACTTTCATAGGTCTCAATAAACAATGTAACAGGACCCTGGTCGGTCCTAAAATTTGGAATACTGTTAGAGCTCTTTCCATCTCAATATTGATGGCTATTAAAACGCTTTAAAATAACTAGATATAGTTTAAGGTATAATGCAAGTACAATACAATAAAAAAAAACACTAAGAAAATTGTACATACCTGTGCCTGCTGTGTAGTGGCATGTGTGGAGTCCTGTTCCAGTTCTGGAGGAGAGTCATCACTGTCAGACTCTGTTCCTGACCCTATGAAGAAAAGATTAAAATATCATTAAATGGTAGATTGCTCAGATAAAATGCTGCCCTCAAAAAAAAAGTCTGAGGGCTAGGCTACACTGATGCACTTTTAAGCACAATCCAATTGCGCTTTTTTTTTTAAAGTGCACACTAGTGTGGTCCAGTTGATGTAGCCACACTAATGTGCAACATGTGGGATCCCAGACAACATCAGATAATTATCTGTGTATGCACCCAGCTTGAGAGCAACAAATTTTTGACCCGAGTAATATATTAGTATATGGATAGTTTGTCTTTAAAAAAGCATTTTGTTTACTCAGATTGTCTTTTGTATTTTATTCAGTTTGTTTGGAGATCAGAAACATTTGTTATGGGAAAAAAAAAAAAAAAAAAAAAAAGAAATGCAGGAACTTCTAAAGGGAGCAAATACTTTTTCACAGCACTTCATCTAATCATGGTGCCCTATAACACACCCAAGATCAATAGATTGGATCCTGCACACCTTAATAAATATATGTACTGGGTGCGTAGTGGCAATTGCCGCTTAACAGGCAATACAACCAATATATTGGGATGGGATTCCACCGCACACCATATTTAACAAGATTATCTTTAATCTTGACCAAGATTATCTTGGTCAACGTTTTGGGGTCAGTAAGGCCCCCTTTTCAAGACAAATCAACATATAAATGTACACACTCAAAGACAACACTTATAACAATCCAGGATGTGACCTCACAAAGGAGGGTGGCCAACAACACACCTAATTATGTGGTAACATCTACAAAGCATAATACTGGGGCCATGTATGCATCATGGCCACAACTCCAATTAACCATACAAAGTGCATGTGTAAACAGATTAAAGAGCAATAGCGCATTATAGAATAATATATAGAATATACAAAAACACGCTGAAAGGGAAATATACAAGTATATAATTAAACATTTGTAGCAGCCTTTTTTCAGAGACAGCATAACTTGCGTTGTGTCATTTTTCTTTTGGGTCAGCTTGTACTAATCTAGTGCGGAAAGATCTTCCTCTCCTATATACACATGGGGGTTAAAGTGTTACGTGATCCGTTAGCACGTCACAACCGCACGTCAGTGCAGTAAAATGTGGGTGGCCACATCGCATACACTCAGAAAGCTGCCGTGATGTGGCCAACCACAATTTCATGCACTATGGCTCAAGTGCTTATGGGCAATCTTTTTTGTGAAATGCACATGCTCCAACAACACAATATTGCGAGAATTTCAGTGCAACCGCCCGGTAATGCACATTGTATTTGCACAATTTGTGCACAACCACACACGTAATGTGGCCTCATTTTTTAACCATGGTATGTTACCTGCAAATTGCTCAGATCATGTTTTTGGTTTTTAACACTCAGCTGTGTAACTTTACATACCTACCAACACAAAAAAATGGGATCCAGGGCAGGCTCTTTTTAACCTCTGCCCCTTTCAAACTACTCGGTCCAACTCACCAAAGACAATAAATTAACAAATTTGCCTAAAAAGTGTTTGCACTTAATTTAAGTGCTTAGGAAATATTACTAGGACTTTACTACCCAGATCCTTTTTCCTCGTATATAAACATTGCAACAGAAACACCTTCCACTGACAGTAGCAAGTGCCATAAGTATCATATGTGGCACATTAAATACAGATAACTGGTGCAATTAGTCTAACAGAAAGCCATCAAGAACAATTTTAGAAATTAGTATTGGCTTTAAACAAACCAAGGCTGGAAACTGGGTCCCTTTTAACCTTGAACAAAAAGTCATAACTAATTGGAGGATGCAAGTGCACTATGACACCCTCCCCCTGTTTTTCAGGCACACGCCCTCTAATTCACACATGGAGCTGTCTGACCAGCTTGTTTAGATGGCGAATGGTTCCCACATTAGAAACTGCATGGATGTACCTACTTTTTGTACAGAGACTGCTTAGAACACCAAAATTATAATTACATTAGTTTAAGACTATAAAGTTCAGGAAAAGAACATCTTAGACTGTTACTCTCTGGGTCAAGCAAGTGACTTACTGCACTAAATAGTGACACAAGTTAAACAAATGTTTTCATGCAACACTGAACAAACTTGTAAATGTAAATTTACATTATAAAATAGGGGGAAAATCTCTAAGAACATTTACAGTTTAAATTACTATAAAAAAGAAAAATGTAGGATACAAAACATGGAAAATACCATCTATGATGTTAATAAAAATACTTTTCTATCTTCAAAAATGGCAAAAGATTAGTATTCAGCTATTTAAAACCATGCTCCGCACACAGACTAAATAAATACCCTTATTCTTCAGCATTGTCTCCTTTACAGGATGACTTGGGGCCAGTTTGGGAGAAACAAGGTTCACCATTACAGGCTGGAAGGGTGGTTCTTCATGTGAAACTTCTGGAGGAATCAGAGGTGGCAGCTCCTCATCTTCCACAGCAACAGATGTAGGTGGCATAAGGCAGGTGGATGGTTTAGAGGGAAGAGGGAGGGAAATAGTACCAAACGGGACAGAAGGTAGAGATTCCGTAATTGACAAAGCAGGGGAAGGAGTTAGTTCTTTGGTAGGACTTAGAATACTTAGCCCTGGAGCAGGCTGAGAAGGACCATCCTCAGCTTTACTAGCTAGAAGAATAGGAAACAAGGCAGTTATGGGCAGATTTGTCAGGTATGAACAATGAAAGCAGAACAACCAACAAGTCAGACTTTTTCTGTTTTCAAAGTGAACATCAAAAGGTACAGAGACAAACAGGAAAAATACCAGCCATCAAGACTAGAAGCAATACATGCTGAACTATTTGAAGATGCAGCATTAAGATAAGCATGCAATAATTCTTACGAATGCTGGCCATACACAGTGGTTTGCAAAAGTATTTGGCCCCCTTTAAGTTTTCCACATTTTGTCACATTACTGCCACAAACATGAATCAATTTTATTGTAATTCCATGTGAAAGACCAATACAAAGTGGCGTACATGCGAGAAGTGGCACGAAAATCAATAACTGCAAAGTGGGGTGTGCGTCAGTAGGAGTGTAGTCAGTTGCCCATAACCTTGCCTGATCAGTGCTAATGACTAAATAGAGTGCACCTGTGTGTAATCTAATGTCAGTGCAAATACAGCTGCTCTGTTGATGGCCTCAGTTGTCTAAGAGAATCTTGGGAGCAACAACACCATGAAGTCCAAAGAACACACCAGACAGGTCAGGGATAAAGTTTCTGATAAATTTAAAGCAGGCTTAGGCTACAAAAAGATTTCCAAAGCCTTGAACATCCCATGGAGCACTGTTCAAGCGATCATTCAGAAATGGGAGTATAACCTACCAAGAAAAGGCCGTCCACCTAAACTCACAGGCCGAACAAGGAGAGCGCTGATCAGAAATGCAGTCAAGAGGCCCATGGTGACTCTGGACGAGCTGCAGAGATCTACAGCTCAGGAGGGGGAATCTGTCCATAGGACAAATATTAGTCGTGCACTGCACATAGTTGCCCTTTATGGAAGAGTGGCAAGAAGAAAGGCATTGTTAACAGAAAAGCATTAGTCCCGTTTGGAGTTTGCCACAAGCCATGTGGGGGACACAGCAAACATGTGGAAGACGGTGCTCTGGTTAGAGGAGACCAAAATGGAACTTTTTGGCCAAAATGCTATGTGTGGCGAAAAACTAACACTGCACATCACTCAGAACACACCATCCCCACTGTCAAATATGGTGGTGGCAGCATCATGTTCTGGGGGTGCTTCTCTTCAGCAGGGACAGGGAAGCTGGTCAGAGTTGATGGGAAGATGGATGGAGCCAAATACAGGGCAATCTTGAAAGTCAGCAAAAGACTTGAGATTGGGGCGGAGGTTCACCTTCCAGCAGGACAACGACCCTAAACATAAAGCCAGGGCAACAATGGAATGGTTTAAAACAAAACATATCCATGTGTTAGAATGGCCCAGTCAAAGTCCAGATCTAAATCCAATCGAGAATCTGTGGCAAGATCTGAAAACTGCTGTTCACAAACGCTGTCCATCTAATCTGACTGAGCTGAAGCTGTTTTGCAAAAGAAGAATGGGCAAGGATTTCAGTCTCTAGATGTGCAAAGCTGGTAGAGACATACCCTAAAAGACTGGCAGCTGTAATTGCAGCAAAAGGTGGTTCTACAGTATTGACTCGGGCTGAATAATTACGCACACCCCACTTTGCAGTTATTGATTTGTTAAAAATGATTGGAATCATGTATGATTTTCGTTCCACTTCTCACGTGTACACCACTTTGTATTGGTCTTTCACGTGGAATTCCAATAAAATTGAGTCATGTTTGTGGCAGTAATGTGACAAAATGTGGAAAACTTCATGGGGGCCGAATACTTTACCACTGTACTTTTTAGACATTAAATCATCCAGCCATTTCATCTGCCCAAGGTCATCATGGCCCAATTTTTTTTGCAAGCCAGTGTCAATTGTAAAATGATAGGCCAAGGTGGTTGTCTGAACATTAGGAGGCAAGTTTGCTGGTGTATGGCCAACAAGAGCATGAACGAAGATGAACAGCATGTGGAAAATAGTCATTTAAAAAAAAGTGGTGACATGCTTACACTTTATGGTATATAGAGAATAAAATAATTTTCCAAGCTTTTCAGGGATGCAAATGGAGTTAGACAAAGGATATTGTTAATATAGTGGTAGTGAAACCCCAGTTTCTAAACAAACCAGGCTCCAACAGATTTTTCAAAAAACTTTATTGAAAATTTGAATATCAATGTCAAAAATTCCAGTCAATTAATAGTGAAATAAAAATTCAAAAAATTAATTCAAAGTCCAGTGGAACCTCTATCTGAACGAAACTAGACAGTTTGTTCATCTCTAGCACTAAGTAATTTTAACTCTTATCCCCAATATTAACTAGACCCACATTTTCAGTGATTCTATGGAGGTTAAAATTCTAAAAACAAAGCATGCCGATAAAGCAAACATCTTAAATTTTTCCTCCTCTGCATACACTATAGAACATTCAAGTACAGAGTATAGTAGCAAAAATGGTATAGAGGATGCAATTACACTTTGATAAACTGAGGATATGGTGCAGAAACAATTAAATAAGGTAAATATTAATAAAGCTCCTGGACCAGATAAAATACATCCCCGTGTCCTTAGGAAAAATCGTTCAGTTTTATTCAGGCCATTGTTTTTTCTCTCAAATTCCCTCATGTCCAGAAAAAGGTTTCTGAATTTGGTAAAAAACTGATGTAATGGCAGTATTAAAAAAGGTAGTTCAGGGCTACACATTTTTTGCGCACGCCATTTTGGTTAAAATGGAAAATCGCAGCAACGCAAAAATTCCTGCGGTTTCCGATGCGCATACCATTTTATACATGAACGCATGTAATTTTAAATTACAAAAACGCATGCAAACACAGAAATGGCACACTCATCGCGTGCGAGAACACTAACAATTGTGTTCGATTTGGTGTGTTGTAGGGGGTCTCAGCCTAATAGCATGGTAATTACAGACCTGTGAGTTTAACTCAGTGGTGGGAAAGGTACTGGAAAGTTTGATACAATAACATTCTAGAACAGGGGTTTCAAACTCAATTCACACAAGGGGCAAAATTAAAATGACAGGCTAAATGGCGTGCCACATTTTTTTTTATTAAGATACTTGGCAGGTGCAGTATTGGGAATATGTCACACTGGTGCCTAGTGCTGGACTTTGGCATATCAGTACATGTGGTATACTTTGATTTTGACAAGGCTTTTGATGCAGCCCCTCACCCCCCCATAGGCAACAAGTATAAGCCATGGTCTGTTGAGCTTGGGTGGTACATTTGTACATGGATAGAAAATTGTTTATTACATCAGATACAGAGAGTAGTTGGTAATGGTGCATCATCAATTTGGACTAAAAAAGTGGTGTGTCACAGGGTTTTGTGTTAGGGCCACTTTTATTTAATCAATTTATTAATGATTTGGAAGTAGATATTGTCAGCAAGGTCTCCATTTGTGGACAACACAAAAACTTGTCGAACATTAAAAGCAACGGATGTGCAGTTGTTGCAGGGGGTTGGGTCTATTTAGATGATCACATTGGGCTTCTAAGAGGCAGATAAGATTCCATGTCAATAAATGTAAGGTTATGCAATTTGGGCTTAAAAATCCTTGTTCAGTTTATGCTGTAAATGGCTCTGTGTTAAGTGAATCTCTGTTGGAAAAGGATTTTGGAGTATTGGTGGATAGCAGGCATAAATGTAGCAAGTAGTGGCAGGAGCTAGAGCCAGCAAGATATTGTTTGTATAAAGAGAGGTATGGATTCAAGGGAGAAAATTCTTCCTTTTTACAAAGCACTAAAAGCCTCATTTGAAATATGCGGTGCAGTTTTGGAAACCTCTGTACAATAAGGACATCTTGGAAATGGAAAAGACAACTACATTAATAAGGGAAATGGGGGAGCTTGAATATGAAGAAAGATTGGATAAGTTATAATTATGCACACTAGAGAAAAAAGTGCTTGCGTGTGGATACATTATTTATAAAAACTAGAAACTCCGATACCTTCCCTACCTTTGCATTGTCTACATTTCATTAGTTTCTCTGGAGAAATACTCCCCTGTATTTGCTTTCATTAAAACGAATCAACATAGATTTTCTAATTTAGAATAAGAGAGAGGCAAAAACCAAATAGCCAGAGTAACATTGTTCTAAAAAAGGGGACCAACATGAAGAGAACCATCTAAAACAGTAGAAAGGAGTATTAAAGGGACTAATTCAGAAACCTTAAAACATGTATGTAGAATAGGGTCCAAGCTCTTTAGTGGTCATTTAAGGCTTAGGACTAGATTCTGGTAAAACCTTAAATTGAAATCAATTTGTGAAAAATAACAATATGAAAAAACTTAAAATTCAGAACGGATCTTGGCATGAAGAGATTACTGTTGAATGTCATTTGGTGCTTTAGGTTTTACAGTAATACTATAGAAAGTATGACATGGAGATAGAGGGTTTGTTTTGTTTTTATTCTTTTTACGTTTAGGGGCTTGTATCGATGGTTTCTTTATAACCAAATATTTCTCATGATTAATAAGAAAAGAATATTTCAGAGCATCATATTAGCAACTGGATCAACAAGTTTGGGATTAGGCTCTGCAGTTTTCAGTTTAAGCATGTGGGCCAGTTAAAAAATTTTTTTTGTTTTTGTTTTTTTAAAGGGACACTATACTGAAAAACAACTTTTTTGTATAATTGAATACATGTAAGTAGTACTTACTCTGATTTGTGAGTGTTGCTGCATGCCTTCAATCCAGCACACATTGTTTAGGGGCAGTATCCCCCTCCCTTTTTTAACCACTCCCACCTGACCTGACTTTTCCCCCACAAAAACTGTCAAGTCTGCATACAGAATACAGCATTTCAACTGTCAAATCTGTCACCATTCCAGCTACAGTAAAGCTGTAAAGCTTCACAGAAGAATAGTTTTTGAGAGCAAGGATCTTGATTGACATCTGAAATATAAGAATTTTTTTTTCTTCTTCTCTTTCTGACCTTAACTTCACTGGTTCTGCATTAATGAGTTCTTTTGACAGGGCGCTATAACATGGACGTACCTCTAGTCTCGTCCTTTGGCGTTAAGTTTGCTAGATCACTGCTTTATACCTGAGGAGAGGCATGAATATAAGGCAGCGATATACCGGTATATCTACTTTATTAATTTAAGTAATGATAGGGAAGTGTGAGTGGGATGTGCTTTTAATTCACACGTCTTTTTTTGTGTGTTTTGTATTTGCTCATCTCTCCCTATCCCTAATAAGGAGTATTATTTATGAGTTCATTAAGGGGTGTGCCCGTTTGTATATCCACTACTGTCTTATCTATTTAATTATGTTATTTAGACCTGCTGATCTGAGGGGGGGACCTTTAGTCACCCTCGATGCCACTTCATATACATGTAAAGCTTCATCCAAATAAGAGCACTCAGGAGGACTTCATATAAACAATTTATTACTGCTTAATGGGTTTCCGTCTGCAGGGCCTTCATCAAGAGTTCCCGATTACGGCCCTGTGTGCAGAAACGCATTGAGCAGTAATAAATTGTTTATATTAAGTTCTCCTGAGTGCAGTGGCGTGGCATTGGCATTCTGCACAAGCTGTGATAGTTCTTTTTTGGGAGGTCTGTGCAGTTACAGTAGTCCAGCTATGATGATTGGTTGGATATGTTAAATTCTTCCAATGTTCCTTAGGTGAAAAGTCGGAGAATTTCACAACAGCAGAGATGCGAGTTCTGAGGTTTTGGAGGCGATCGCCATACAATAATTCGGCCCCGTGTGTACCCTGCTTTAGTTTCAGCCAGTTTTCACTCATCCATTGGATCTGCTATGCCAATGGGGGGGGGGGAGGAATTGGTTGATATTTAGCACCTTGTAGCGATCTTCTGCAGATTTCAACTTGAAATCTGTCGAAGATGGTGTAGACTGAAAATTATCTGCCTTTCTTTTGAAAGGAATTAGTGGTCTACTGAAAAAAAATGTAATAACACGTTATAAAAGCACTTTGTTAAAGGAATGTTCTGTACAAAGGCAAAACGTGGTTCACACAAGGTCCGTTTTTCTGAACGGAATGTTTTGAATTCTGTCTCTCGCATTTTTCAATAGCACAGTTGACACTATTGTGTTCCAGTCCATTGTGTTAAACACACTGCAGCATGCATTGGTCAGTTAATACATCTGTTTTCCATATAATTATATGGAAAAAGCTTTTTGAAAAAAAAAAAAAAAAAAAAGACAAATGCATGCAAACACAGAAATGACAAATGTCAGGTTTGGGACGAGGTTCAGCGGCTTGGGACTTAAAAAGGGCATGTCCAACCCCAAAACTATAATCCCCCCAGTGTAATAAAATCCTTACCTCATATCCCAGCTCCAAATGGTTCTCTAGTAATCCCCCTCCCAAAAAAAACTGCCCACCAGGAGGATAGCAGAGTCCATATAGGACTCTGCCTCCTGTCTCCCCTCCAGGAGAAGTTTGGCATATGCACTGCAGCCATTCTCCCCCTCCCTCCCATTTTGCGATCCCTCCCCCTAGCATAGAAACCCATGGCCATATATTAGTATTCCTTTCCCCAGCACCAACCACTGAAAAAGATTTTTAAGAAAGTACCCGAACTCTACTTACCTTCCCTCTCTCCCCAGGCGTCCTAAGCAGCCGGCAGCCGCCTCCGTGATTGGCTGCCTCTCAGCCAAACACAGACATGGCTGCTGGTCCCGCCCCCTGCTTGCAGTGTCTTGCAAGCAGAAGGCCGGGCAGTGGGTCGGAGGAGAGAGGAAAGGTAAGTAAAGATCGGGGCACTTTCTTAAAATTATTAAGGGTGGACATGCCCTTTAATTCTGTAGTTAGACATTTCCCCCCCATTTTTGATAAAAATTGTAAGCAATACAAAACACTAAATAAAAGCATTCCAGTACCATGCCACAACATATGGGCAGCGATAAAACAATACTGTAGGCATCATACCTGGGGCTTGGGTTTTAGGGCTAGAACCAGAGGATGGAGTACTAGCTACTGGAGCAGTTTTGGGGCTAGGTTCTTTGGTCTTCATTTTATGCTTGGGGACTAATTCAGGCATTTCAACCAAAAACAAAAAAAGGGGGGACAATTGTCAGTGCAATACAAAATATTAAAGCATGAATATAGAACAGTATTGCTGTACTGTAACAGTATGCTTTCAACATATGGTTAGCACGGAAACAAGTCAGCAGGCATCTTATCTTGGGGTTTAGGTTCAGTAATAGAATCAGAGGATGGGGTACTAGCAACTGGATCGACAGGTTTGGGGCTAGGTTCTCCAATTTTCACTTTAGGCTTGGGGCCTAATTCTGTTACTTTCATATTTAACCAGAAGAAAAGAAAAACAGGCTACAATATAATACAACCCACTAAATAAAGCATCACTGCTATAGTATCATTCAGCACAACACAGGGGTAGCATAAAAAATACTGCAGGTGTCATACCTGGTGCTTGAGGATTAGGTTCAGTAATAGAATGAGAGGATGGGGTACTAGCAACTGGATCGATAGGTTTGGGGCTAGGTTCTGCAGTTTTCACTTTAGGCTTGGGGCCTAATTCTGTAGTTTTCATATTTAACCAGAAGAAAAAAAAAACCATGATAAAATAAACCACTAGATAAAAGCATCACTGTTATAGCACCATTCAGTACAACACATGCATAGCGCATAAGGAACACTGCAGGTATCATACCTTGAGGATTAGGCTCAGTAATAGAACTAGAGGATGTGGTACTAGCAACTATAGCTACGGGTTTGGGGCTAGGTTCAGCAGCTTTCTCTTTAGGCTTGGGGCCTGATTTTGAAGTTTTCATATTTAACCATGAGAAAAAGAAAAAAAAAAAAAAACATGCTACAATGTAATACAAGCCACTAGATGAAAGTATCAGTGTCTAGTTCAGTAAAACATACGGGTTAGAACAGAAAACATTGCAGGCATCATACCTGGAGATATAGGGTCAATAACAGAACCAGAGGACGGAGTAATAGCAACTGGATCAACAGGTTTGGGACTAGGTTTAGCGGCTTTTTTTTTAGGCCTGGGGACAGATTCTGTAGTTTTCATATTTAACCAAAAAAAAGACATGGTAAAATGTAATACACTAGATACAATCATCACTTAAATCAATTACAGTACTACATATGGTTACCGTGGAAAGAATAAATGAAGGCATCATACCTTTAGGTTCAGTAATAGAATCAGGGGATGAGGTACTAGCAACTGGGTCAACAGGCTTAGGACTAGGTTCAGCAGTTTTAATTTTAGGCTTGAG
>JAACNH010005253.1:0-20945 GCA_019447015.1 Hymenochirus boettgeri | reverse complement strand
CTCAAGCCTAAAATTAAAACTGCTGAACCTAGTCCTAAGCCTGTTGACCCAGTTGCTAGTACCTCATCCCCTGATTCTATTACTGAACCTAAAGGTATGATGCCTTCATTTATTCTTTCCACGGTAACCATATGTAGTACTGTAATTGATTTAAGTGATGATTGTATCTAGTGTATTACATTTTACCATGTCTTTTTTTTGGTTAAATATGAAAACTACAGAATCTGTCCCCAGGCCTAAAAAAAAAGCCGCTAAACCTAGTCCCAAACCTGTTGATCCAGTTGCTATTACTCCGTCCTCTGGTTCTGTTATTGACCCTATATCTCCAGGTATGATGCCTGCAATGTTTTCTGTTCTAACCCGTATGTTTTACTGAACTAGACACTGATACTTTCATCTAGTGGCTTGTATTACATTGTAGCATGTTTTTTTTTTTTTTTCTTTTTCTCATGGTTAAATATGAAAACTTCAAAATCAGGCCCCAAGCCTAAAGAGAAAGCTGCTGAACCTAGCCCCAAACCCGTAGCTATAGTTGCTAGTACCACATCCTCTAGTTCTATTACTGAGCCTAATCCTCAAGGTATGATACCTGCAGTGTTCCTTATGCGCTATGCATGTGTTGTACTGAATGGTGCTATAACAGTGATGCTTTTATCTAGTGGTTTATTTTATCATGGTTTTTTTTTTCTTCTGGTTAAATATGAAAACTACAGAATTAGGCCCCAAGCCTAAAGTGAAAACTGCAGAACCTAGCCCCAAACCTATCGATCCAGTTGCTAGTACCCCATCCTCTCATTCTATTACTGAACCTAATCCTCAAGCACCAGGTATGACACCTGCAGTATTTTTTATGCTACCCCTGTGTTGTGCTGAATGATACTATAGCAGTGATGCTTTATTTAGTGGGTTGTATTATATTGTAGCCTGTTTTTCTTTTCTTCTGGTTAAATATGAAAGTAACAGAATTAGGCCCCAAGCCTAAAGTGAAAATTGGAGAACCTAGCCCCAAACCTGTCGATCCAGTTGCTAGTACCCCATCCTCTGATTCTATTACTGAACCTAAACCCCAAGATAAGATGCCTGCTGACTTGTTTCCGTGCTAACCATATGTTGAAAGCATACTGTTACAGTACAGCAATACTGTTCTATATTCATGCTTTAATATTTTGTATTGCACTGACAATTGTCCCCCCTTTTTTTGTTTTTGGTTGAAATGCCTGAATTAGTCCCCAAGCATAAAATGAAGACCAAAGAACCTAGCCCCAAAACTGCTCCAGTAGCTAGTACTCCATCCTCTGGTTCTAGCCCTAAAACCCAAGCCCCAGGTATGATGCCTACAGTATTGTTTTATCGCTGCCCATATGTTGTGGCATGGTACTGGAATGCTTTTATTTAGTGTTTTGTATTGCTTACAATTTTTATCAAAAATGGGGGGGAAATGTCTAACTACAGAATTAAAGGGCATGTCCACCCTTAATAATTTTAAGAAAGTGCCCCGATCTTTACTTACCTTTCCTCTCTCCTCCGACCCACTGCCCGGCCTTCTGCTTGCAAGACACTGCAAGCAGGGGGCGGGACCAGCAGCCATGTCTGTGTTTGGCTGAGAGGCAGCCAATCACGGAGGCGGCTGCCGGCTGCTTAGGACGCCTGGGGAGAGAGGGAAGGTAAGTAGAGTTCGGGTACTTTCTTAAAAATCTTTTTCAGTGGTTGGTGCTGGGGAAAGGAATACTAATATATGGCCATGGGTTTCTATGCTAGGGGGAGGGATCGCAAAATGGGAGGGAGGGGGAGAATGGCTGCAGTGCATATGCCAAACTTCTCCTGGAGGGGAGACAGGAGGCAGAGTCCTATATGGACTCTGCTATCCTCCTGGTGGGCAGTTTTTTTTGGGAGGGGGATTACTAGAGAACCATTTGGAGCTGGGATATGAGGTAAGGATTTTATTACACTGGGGGGATTATAGTTTTGGGGTTGGACATGCCCTTTTTAAGTCCCAAGCCGCTGAACCTCGTCCCAAACCTGACATTTGTCATTTCTGTGTTTGCATGCATTTGTCTTTTTTTTTTTTTTTTTTTTCAAAAAGCTTTTTCCATATAATTATATGGAAAACAGATGTATTAACTGACCAATGCATGCTGCAGTGTGTTTAACACAATGGACTGGAACACAATAGTGTCAACTGTGCTATTGAAAAATGCGAGAGACAGAATTCAAAACATTCCGTTCAGAAAAACGGACCTTGTGTGAACCACGTTTTGCCTTTGTACAGAACATTCCTTTAACAAAGTGCTTTTATAACGTGTTATTACATTTTTTTTCAGTAGACCACTAATTCCTTTCAAAAGAAAGGCAGATAATTTTCAGTCTACACCATCTTCGACAGATTTCAAGTTGAAATCTGCAGAAGATCGCTACAAGGTGCTAAATATCAACCAATTCCTCCCCCCCCCCCATTGGCATAGCAGATCCAATGGATGAGTGAAAACTGGCTGAAACTAAAGCAGGGTACACACGGGGCCGAATTATTGTATGGCGATCGCCTCCAAAACCTCAGAACTCGCATCTCTGCTGTTGTGAAATTCTCCGACTTTTCACCTAAGGAACATTGGAAGAATTTAACATATCCAACCAATCATCATAGCTGGACTACTGTAACTGCACAGACCTCCCAAAAAAGAACTATCACAGCTTGTGCAGAATGCCAATGCCACGCCACTGCACTCAGGAGAACTTAATATAAACAATTTATTACTGCTCAATGCGTTTCTGCACACAGGGCCGTAATCGGGAACTCTTGATGAAGGCCCTGCAGACGGAAACCCATTAAGCAGTAATAAATTGTTTATATGAAGTCCTCCTGAGTGCTCTTATTTGGATGAAGCTTTACATGTATATGAAGTGGCATCGAGGGTGACTAAAGGTCCCCCCCTCAGATCAGCAGGTCTAAATAACATAATTAAATAGATAAGACAGTAGTGGATATACAAACGGGCACACCCCTTAATGAACTCATAAATAATACTCCTTATTAGGGATAGGGAGAGATGAGCAAATACAAAACACACAAAAAAAGACGTGTGAATTAAAAGCACATCCCACTCACACTTCCCTATCATTACTTAAATTAATAAAGTAGATATACCGGTATATCGCTGCCTTATATTCATGCCTCTCCTCAGGTATAAAGCAGTGATCTAGCAAACTTAACGCCAAAGGACGAGACTAGAGGTACGTCCATGTTATAGCGCCCTGTCAAAAGAACTCATTAATGCAGAACCAGTGAAGTTAAGGTCAGAAAGAGAAGAAGAAAAAAAAATTCTTATATTTCAGATGTCAATCAAGATCCTTGCTCTCAAAAACTATTCTTCTGTGAAGCTTTACAGCTTTACTGTAGCTGGAATGGTGACAGATTTGACAGTTGAAATGCTGTATTCTGTATGCAGACTTGACAGTTTTTGTGGGGGAAAAGTCAGGTCAGGTGGGAGTGGTTAAAAAAGGGAGGGGGATACTGCCCCTAAACAATGTGTGCTGGATTGAAGGCATGCAGCAACACTCACAAATCAGAGTAAGTACTACTTACATGTATTCAATTATACAAAAAAGTTGTTTTTCAGTATAGTGTCCCTTTAAAAAAACAAAAACAAAAAAAATTTTTTAACTGGCCCACATGCTTAAACTGAAAACTGCAGAGCCTAATCCCAAACTTGTTGATCCAGTTGCTAATATGATGCTCTGAAATATTCTTTTCTTATTAATCATGAGAAATATTTGGTTATAAAGAAACCATCGATACAAGCCCCTAAACGTAAAAAGAATAAAAACAAAACAAACCCTCTATCTCCATGTCATACTTTCTATAGTATTACTGTAAAACCTAAAGCACCAAATGACATTCAACAGTAATCTCTTCATGCCAAGATCCGTTCTGAATTTTAAGTTTTTTCATATTGTTATTTTTCACAAATTGATTTCAATTTAAGGTTTTACCAGAATCTAGTCCTAAGCCTTAAATGACCACTAAAGAGCTTGGACCCTATTCTACATACATGTTTTAAGGTTTCTGAATTAGTCCCTTTAATACTCCTTTCTACTGTTTTAGATGGTTCTCTTCATGTTGGTCCCCTTTTTTAGAACAATGTTACTCTGGCTATTTGGTTTTTGCCTCTCTCTTATTCTAAATTAGAAAATCTATGTTGATTCGTTTTAATGAAAGCAAATACAGGGGAGTATTTCTCCAGAGAAACTAATGAAATGTAGACAATGCAAAGGTAGGGAAGGTATCGGAGTTTCTAGTTTTTATAAATAATGTATCCACACGCAAGCACTTTTTTCTCTAGTGTGCATAATTATAACTTATCCAATCTTTCTTCATATTCAAGCTCCCCCATTTCCCTTATTAATGTAGTTGTCTTTTCCATTTCCAAGATGTCCTTATTGTACAGAGGTTTCCAAAACTGCACCGCATATTTCAAATGAGGCTTTTAGTGCTTTGTAAAAAGGAAGAATTTTCTCCCTTGAATCCATACCTCTCTTTATACAAACAATATCTTGCTGGCTCTAGCTCCTGCCACTACTTGCTACATTTATGCCTGCTATCCACCAATACTCCAAAATCCTTTTCCAACAGAGATTCACTTAACACAGAGCCATTTACAGCATAAACTGAACAAGGATTTTTAAGCCCAAATTGCATAACCTTACATTTATTGACATGGAATCTTATCTGCCTCTTAGAAGCCCAATGTGATCATCTAAATAGACCCAACCCCCTGCAACAACTGCACATCCGTTGCTTTTAATGTTCGACAAGTTTTTGTGTTGTCCACAAATGGAGACCTTGCTGACAATATCTACTTCCAAATCATTAATAAATTGATTAAATAAAAGTGGCCCTAACACAAAACCCTGTGACACACCACTTTTTTAGTCCAAATTGATGATGCACCATTACCAACTACTCTCTGTATCTGATGTAATAAACAATTTTCTATCCATGTACAAATGTACCACCCAAGCTCAACAGACCATGGCTTATACTTGTTGCCTATGGGGGGGTGAGGGGCTGCATCAAAAGCCTTGTCAAAATCAAAGTATACCACATGTACTGATATGCCAAAGTCCAGCACTAGGCACCAGTGTGACATATTCCCAATACTGCACCTGCCAAGTATCTTAATAAAAAAAAATGTGGCACGCCATTTAGCCTGTCATTTTAATTTTGCCCCTTGTGTGAATTGAGTTTGAAACCCCTGTTCTAGAATGTTATTGTATCAAACTTTCCAGTACCTTTCCCACCACTGAGTTAAACTCACAGGTCTGTAATTACCATGCTATTAGGCTGAGACCCCCTACAACACACCAAATCGAACACAATTGTTAGTGTTCTCGCACGCGATGAGTGTGCCATTTCTGTGTTTGCATGCGTTTTTGTAATTTAAAATTACATGCGTTCATGTATAAAATGGTATGCGCATCGGAAACCGCAGGAATTTTTGCGTTGCTGCGATTTTCCATTTTAACCAAAATGGCGTGCGCAAAAAATGTGTAGCCCTGAACTACCTTTTTTAATACTGCCATTACATCAGTTTTTTACCAAATTCAGAAACCTTTTTCTGGACATGAGGGAATTTGAGAGAAAAAACAATGGCCTGAATAAAACTGAACGATTTTTCCTAAGGACACGGGGATGTATTTTATCTGGTCCAGGAGCTTTATTAATATTTACCTTATTTAATTGTTTCTGCACCATATCCTCAGTTTATCAAAGTGTAATTGCATCCTCTATACCATTTTTGCTACTATACTCTGTACTTGAATGTTCTATAGTGTATGCAGAGGAGGAAAAATTTAAGATGTTTGCTTTATCGGCATGCTTTGTTTTTAGAATTTTAACCTCCATAGAATCACTGAAAATGTGGGTCTAGTTAATATTGGGGATAAGAGTTAAAATTACTTAGTGCTAGAGATGAACAAACTGTCTAGTTTCGTTCAGATAGAGGTTCCACTGGACTTTGAATTAATTTTTTGAATTTTTATTTCACTATTAATTGACTGGAATTTTTGACATTGATATTCAAATTTTCAATAAAGTTTTTTGAAAAATCTGTTGGAGCCTGGTTTGTTTAGAAACTGGGGTTTCACTACCACTATATTAACAATATCCTTTGTCTAACTCCATTTGCATCCCTGAAAAGCTTGGAAAATTATTTTATTCTCTATATACCATAAAGTGTAAGCATGTCACCACTTTTTTTTAAATGACTATTTTCCACATGCTGTTCATCTTCGTTCATGCTCTTGTTGGCCATACACCAGCAAACTTGCCTCCTAATGTTCAGACAACCACCTTGGCCTATCATTTTACAATTGACACTGGCTTGCAAAAAAAATTGGGCCATGATGACCTTGGGCAGATGAAATGGCTGGATGATTTAATGTCTAAAAAGTACAGTGGTAAAGTATTCGGCCCCCATGAAGTTTTCCACATTTTGTCACATTACTGCCACAAACATGACTCAATTTTATTGGAATTCCACGTGAAAGACCAATACAAAGTGGTGTACACGTGAGAAGTGGAACGAAAATCATACATGATTCCAATCATTTTTAACAAATCAATAACTGCAAAGTGGGGTGTGCGTAATTATTCAGCCCGAGTCAATACTGTAGAACCACCTTTTGCTGCAATTACAGCTGCCAGTCTTTTAGGGTATGTCTCTACCAGCTTTGCACATCTAGAGACTGAAATCCTTGCCCATTCTTCTTTTGCAAAACAGCTTCAGCTCAGTCAGATTAGATGGACAGCGTTTGTGAACAGCAGTTTTCAGATCTTGCCACAGATTCTCGATTGGATTTAGATCTGGACTTTGACTGGGCCATTCTAACACATGGATATGTTTTGTTTTAAACCATTCCATTGTTGCCCTGGCTTTATGTTTAGGGTCGTTGTCCTGCTGGAAGGTGAACCTCCGCCCCAATCTCAAGTCTTTTGCTGACTTTCAAGATTGCCCTGTATTTGGCTCCATCCATCTTCCCATCAACTCTGACCAGCTTCCCTGTCCCTGCTGAAGAGAAGCACCCCCAGAACATGATGCTGCCACCACCATATTTGACAGTGGGGATGGTGTGTTCTGAGTGATGTGCAGTGTTAGTTTTTCGCCACACATAGCATTTTGGCCAAAAAGTTCCATTTTGGTCTCCTCTAACCAGAGCACCGTCTTCCACATGTTTGCTGTGTCCCCCACATGGCTTGTGGCAAACTCCAAACGGGACTAATGCTTTTCTGTTAACAATGCCTTTCTTCTTGCCACTCTTCCATAAAGGGCAACTATGTGCAGTGCACGACTAATATTTGTCCTATGGACAGATTCCCCCTCCTGAGCTGTAGATCTCTGCAGCTCGTCCAGAGTCACCATGGGCCTCTTGACTGCATTTCTGATCAGCGCTCTCCTTGTTCGGCCTGTGAGTTTAGGTGGACGGCCTTTTCTTGGTAGGTTATACTCCCATTTCTGAATGATCGCTTGAACAGTGCTCCATGGGATGTTCAAGGCTTTGGAAATCTTTTTGTAGCCTAAGCCTGCTTTAAATTTATCAGAAACTTTATCCCTGACCTGTCTGGTGTGTTCTTTGGACTTCATGGTGTTGTTGCTCCCAAGATTCTCTTAGACAACTGAGGCCATCAACAGAGCAGCTGTATTTGCACTGACATTAGATTACACACAGGTGCACTCTATTTAGTCATTAGCACTGATCAGGCAAGGTTATGGGCAACTGACTACACTCCTACTGACGCACACCCCACTTTGCAGTTATTGATTTTCGTGCCACTTCTCGCATGTACGCCACTTTGTATTGGTCTTTCACATGGAATTACAATAAAATTGATTCATGTTTGTGGCAGTAATGTGACAAAATGTGGAAAACTTAAAGGGGGCCAAATACTTTTGCAAACCACTGTGTATGGCCAGCATTCGTAAGAATTATTGCATGCTTATCTTAATGCTGCATCTTCAAATAGTTCAGCATGTATTGCTTCTAGTCTTGATGGCTGGTATTTTTCCTGTTTGTCTCTGTACCTTTTGATGTTCACTTTGAAAACAGAAAAAGTCTGACTTGTTGGTTGTTCTGCTTTCATTGTTCATACCTGACAAATCTGCCCATAACTGCCTTGTTTCCTATTCTTCTAGCTAGTAAAGCTGAGGATGGTCCTTCTCAGCCTGCTCCAGGGCTAAGTATTCTAAGTCCTACCAAAGAACTAACTCCTTCCCCTGCTTTGTCAATTACGGAATCTCTACCTTCTGTCCCGTTTGGTACTATTTCCCTCCCTCTTCCCTCTAAACCATCCACCTGCCTTATGCCACCTACATCTGTTGCTGTGGAAGATGAGGAGCTGCCACCTCTGATTCCTCCAGAAGTTTCACATGAAGAACCACCCTTCCAGCCTGTAATGGTGAACCTTGTTTCTCCCAAACTGGCCCCAAGTCATCCTGTAAAGGAGACAATGCTGAAGAATAAGGGTATTTATTTAGTCTGTGTGCGGAGCATGGTTTTAAATAGCTGAATACTAATCTTTTGCCATTTTTGAAGATAGAAAAGTATTTTTATTAACATCATAGATGGTATTTTCCATGTTTTGTATCCTACATTTTTCTTTTTTATAGTAATTTAAACTGTAAATGTTCTTAGAGATTTTCCCCCTATTTTATAATGTAAATTTACATTTACAAGTTTGTTCAGTGTTGCATGAAAACATTTGTTTAACTTGTGTCACTATTTAGTGCAGTAAGTCACTTGCTTGACCCAGAGAGTAACAGTCTAAGATGTTCTTTTCCTGAACTTTATAGTCTTAAACTAATGTAATTATAATTTTGGTGTTCTAAGCAGTCTCTGTACAAAAAGTAGGTACATCCATGCAGTTTCTAATGTGGGAACCATTCGCCATCTAAACAAGCTGGTCAGACAGCTCCATGTGTGAATTAGAGGGCGTGTGCCTGAAAAACAGGGGGAGGGTGTCATAGTGCACTTGCATCCTCCAATTAGTTATGACTTTTTGTTCAAGGTTAAAAGGGACCCAGTTTCCAGCCTTGGTTTGTTTAAAGCCAATACTAATTTCTAAAATTGTTCTTGATGGCTTTCTGTTAGACTAATTGCACCAGTTATCTGTATTTAATGTGCCACATATGATACTTATGGCACTTGCTACTGTCAGTGGAAGGTGTTTCTGTTGCAATGTTTATATACGAGGAAAAAGGATCTGGGTAGTAAAGTCCTAGTAATATTTCCTAAGCACTTAAATTAAGTGCAAACACTTTTTAGGCAAATTTGTTAATTTATTGTCTTTGGTGAGTTGGACCGAGTAGTTTGAAAGGGGCAGAGGTTAAAAAGAGCCTGCCCTGGATCCCATTTTTTTGTGTTGGTAGGTATGTAAAGTTACACAGCTGAGTGTTAAAAACCAAAAACATGATCTGAGCAATTTGCAGGTAACATACCATGGTTAAAAAATGAGGCCACATTACGTGTGTGGTTGTGCACAAATTGTGCAAATACAATGTGCATTACCGGGCGGTTGCACTGAAATTCTCGCAATATTGTGTTGTTGGAGCATGTGCATTTCACAAAAAAGATTGCCCATAAGCACTTGAGCCATAGTGCATGAAATTGTGGTTGGCCACATCACGGCAGCTTTCTGAGTGTATGCGATGTGGCCACCCACATTTTACTGCACTGACGTGCGGTTGTGACGTGCTAACGGATCACGTAACACTTTAACCCCCATGTGTATATAGGAGAGGAAGATCTTTCCGCACTAGATTAGTACAAGCTGACCCAAAAGAAAAATGACACAACGCAAGTTATGCTGTCTCTGAAAAAAGGCTGCTACAAATGTTTAATTATATACTTGTATATTTCCCTTTCAGCGTGTTTTTGTATATTCTATATATTATTCTATAATGCGCTATTGCTCTTTAATCTGTTTACACATGCACTTTGTATGGTTAATTGGAGTTGTGGCCATGATGCATACATGGCCCCAGTATTATGCTTTGTAGATGTTACCACATAATTAGGTGTGTTGTTGGCCACCCTCCTTTGTGAGGTCACATCCTGGATTGTTATAAGTGTTGTCTTTGAGTGTGTACATTTATATGTTGATTTGTCTTGAAAAGGGGGCCTTACTGACCCCAAAACGTTGACCAAGATAATCTTGGTCAAGATTAAAGATAATCTTGTTAAATATGGTGTGCGGTGGAATCCCATCCCAATATATTGGTTGTATTGCCTGTTAAGCGGCAATTGCCACTACGCACCCAGTACATATATTTATTAAGGTGTGCAGGATCCAATCTATTGATCTTGGGTGTGTTATAGGGCACCATGATTAGATGAAGTGCTGTGAAAAAGTATTTGCTCCCTTTAGAAGTTCCTGCATTTCTTTTTTTTTTTTTTTTTTTTTTTCCCATAACAAATGTTTCTGATCTCCAAACAAACTGAATAAAATACAAAAGACAATCTGAGTAAACAAAATGCTTTTTTAAAGACAAACTATCCATATACTAATATATTACTCGGGTCAAAAATTTGTTGCTCTCAAGCTGGGTGCATACACAGATAATTATCTGATGTTGTCTGGGATCCCACATGTTGCACATTAGTGTGGCTACATCAACTGGACCACACTAGTGTGCACTTTAAAAAAAAAAGCGCAATTGGATTGTGCTTAAAAGTGCATCAGTGTAGCCTAGCCCTCAGACTTTTTTTTTGAGGGCAGCATTTTATCTGAGCAATCTACCATTTAATGATATTTTAATCTTTTCTTCATAGGGTCAGGAACAGAGTCTGACAGTGATGACTCTCCTCCAGAACTGGAACAGGACTCCACACATGCCACTACACAGCAGGCACAGGTATGTACAATTTTCTTAGTGTTTTTTTTTATTGTATTGTACTTGCATTATACCTTAAACTATATCTAGTTATTTTAAAGCGTTTTAATAGCCATCAATATTGAGATGGAAAGAGCTCTAACAGTATTCCAAATTTTAGGACCGACCAGGGTCCTGTTACATTGTTTATTGAGACCTATGAAAGTGAGGCAACATGACAGTCCTTTGTTTTGAATTTGTAGAAAATTTATTGTAGTGAATATAATCACTATAATTTTACAATTTGTCAGTTTATATTTTATCTACACATGCAAAACACCTTAAAGGAACCATTTGTAGTTGTTTGGGCCCTCTATGCCCTGTATTTAATGGCTTTAAAAGATTATTTAATATACATTTGTCTTGATGTCAAAGCTGGTTGTGAAGGATCTGACGGCTTTCCACCTGTCTCTACTGAGCTACATTTCAGACTCAACAGTTGATATGCCACCCACATTGACATGCACTTATATGCATTTTTTTACTTACTAATGGGTATTAAAATGCCATCGTAATCACATAAGAAACGTGCTAGTTTGGCTTAGCCCTTAGTCATGAATTAATGTCCCTCAAGCTCAAGCAATGTTGTAAAGAGGGGGACAATTTCTTCACAGCATGTGCAACTGAGTCGTGCAGAAAAACTATAGTTTTGATGTTAAAGGTGGGTTCTAAATTCTTCCTACATTTGTAATGAGACTAGAATCTGTTGTCTGCTTGGGTCCACTTTTACATGCATTTCTCAGGATTGTGTCCGCTTGTATCTGCTTTTTTAATGCGCTTAGGGCTAGGCCACACTGCTGAGGTTTTTTTATGTGCTTGCGTTATTTTCAGATCATTAAACGCGGCAATGCAAAACGCGAGTATTCGGGTGCATTGCGATTTGAGTTCCGCATTTTTAATTGCAATCGCATGCGTTTTCCTATACTTAATGAAGAAAACATAAAACCGCATGCGATTCCGTGTGCGTTTGCGGCGCAGTGTGGCCGTGCCCTAACAGACTTGTGGTAAGTGACAAATAGACCAAAAATGGTGATCACATTCATTCTAAAATCAGTTATTGGGGAATAAGCATTGATTTAATTCACTTAAATTTATATCTGTTTGTTGTAAAATAGTTGTGCATTGAAGAACATGGAATACACTGTTCTGTTACTAACTTTTTATTTTTTTAACAGCTTGCAGCTGCTGCAGAAATAGACGAGGAACCAGTCAGCAAAGCAAAACAGAGTAGGAGTGAAAAGAAAGCAAGAAAGGTATTTTTTAAGATCTGGAAAATGTTCCTTAAAACAGCTATTCCAGGATTTCCTTGTGCTTTGATACAGTAGCAGTTGCCCCCAGAAAGATTCTTTGGAACAGATGGTATGATAGTTATCGCCAACCAAGCATTGTTTTCGCTTGCCACAAACTGCATGCACCTAAAGGAAGAAAGTCAGGCTGGCCCAGAAGGGGAGATCTTATTTCTTTATTAAAGCAGTTTCTACTTCTACATGATTACAGAAATAAATTGTAACTTTTTAAATAGAAATGCCTTTTAGTTGCTTATTTGGAGCAGTTTTAAAAGGATCTGCAAAATCTAATAGCTAAGTAGCCTGTTACTTATTAAATATTGAAACAGTTGTCACAATCTCTAATTTCTCACAAATCCTAGCATGCTTACATGGTAAAAGGTAACCTTTTAAATACATTCTGGACACACCTCATTTGTTTCACTGTGTTCAGTAAAAGTTTTAAGTAGATTTATACCCTTAACTATTCATACAAGGTAATGTGAGTTGTCTTTACTCAGGCAATGTCTAAACTGGGGCTTCGCCAAGTCACTGGAGTCACAAGAGTCACAATCCGAAAATCCAAAAACATTCTTTTTGTCATCACAAAACCAGATGTATACAAGAGTCCAGCATCTGACACATATATTGTATTTGGAGAAGCAAAGGTAAATAGTTAATAATCTATATATAGCATTAAAAGGACGCAGAAGCAGAGCTTAACGTTCATGCAATGTTTCTATAGTTTTCAACATTGGCTTTACTTTATTGTATTTCTGCACATACAGATTGAAGATCTTTCTCAGCAAGCCCAGTTAGCAGCAGCAGAAAAATTCAAGGTACAAGGAGAGGCAGTTTCAAACATCCAAGAAAACACACAAACCCCCACAGTACAAGAAGAGAGTGAAGAGGAGGAGGTAAAACAACAAAAACAAAATTAGTGAGGAATGTTCCCACCACACAATTGTTGGGAGTGCTTATGATATTTGTAGTTGGAGCTGTCCTATAGTGGGTTTAAATTACCTTTAGTGTCCTTTAAATGTTGCCTCTTTCAGGGCCAAATAATAAAGCTGGAAAGGTTTAACTTGTATAAACACTCAGGATAAATTACTTTACAGCTTGCATTGAAGAGTGCTACTCTATAAGAATGGTGGATTTTTGAAAACTTTTGTTATATTATGAAAACAATCTACAGTGTGTGTAAAGAGAAACCCCTCTATCCTGAACACCTTGTATCAAGCCTGAGCATTACCGACATGCGATCCTTATTAGGAACATGAGAAGCCATAGTTTGCTGCATGGCCTCACACTCTGCCTGACTGGTGTAGGTGACTTACAGACAGTACAGGGGACTTTATAAGTATACTTTTGGTGACTCCATGGTCGGGGGGTCATAGATCCATACGCAAATTGGATAAATATGTTGGTCTAACATGTTATGGTTTTACTTGGAAAATTTGCTAAAAGAATAAAGGTCACTGACTGGTATGTCACGAAGTGAAGTGGCAAATAGTACTTGGGTTTGATGTATATACTTGCTATAGTTCTAGAGGTTTTTCTGTTTTATTAATTACATTTATCTCTGCAGGTTGATGAGACTGGTGTGGAAGTAAAGGACATAGAGCTTGTTATGTCACAGGCTAATGTTTCAAGAGCAAAGGCTGTGCGTGCACTCAAGAATAACAGTAATGACATAGTAAATGCAATAATGGTGAGTACTGTAATACTACTACAAGTTTTATGTTTACCATATATACTCGAGCAGAGGTTTTCAGGCTTTAAAAATAGCCTGAAAATCGAACCTCGGCTTATACTTGGGCCATTTACCTCAGTGTGCAATCTGGCTGCCACTTGCTCCACATGTTCCGACTGAAGTCACTACTTGGCGCCTGTCTTACTTCCTGGCGCCAAGTTGTGACGGCAGATGCGAAGCGGGTGGCAGCTGGTTTGCACACTGAAGTGACATTACCTGGATTGAACACTGCCCAGGCAAGGTAACACTGAACTGGGGGGCTCTCAGGGGGAGGGCCGTAATTCCATACAGTAACCCCCAATTCCTTGCCACTGCAGATGTTTAGAAACTACAACTCCCAGCATGTTTTAGTTGCTGGGAGTTGTAGTTTCCAAACATCTGGAGTGCCAAGGAATTGGGATTATGGTCCATTTAAAGGGCAACTAATGCCTCAAAACAAAGAATCAGGAAGATATCTATTGTTAAATATTGCCTTCAGATTCTGTGTTTTGATGCTTTAATTGTCCTTTAAATGGACAGCAGAATTCCTATACAGTAGCCCCATACAATAATAGCCAAATCCAGTGTTGCTATTATTGTATAGGAATTCTGCTGTCCATTTAAATGGCAACTAAAGCCTCGGAAAACAATACAGAATTAGAAGGCAGTAGTGGTCATACTTTCAAC
The DNA here is from genome assembly GCA_019447015.1 of Hymenochirus boettgeri. Taxonomy (NCBI): domain Eukaryota; kingdom Metazoa; phylum Chordata; class Amphibia; order Anura; family Pipidae; genus Hymenochirus; species Hymenochirus boettgeri. The sequence continues at coordinate 6,339 of JAACNH010005253.1, read as the reverse complement.
CCTCTGCTTATACTCGAGTCAATCAGGTTTTACTAATTTTTCAGGTAAAAATAGGTACCTCACCTTATACTTGGGCCGACTTGTACTAGAGTATATACGGTACCTAAAAAGCTGCGATTTTTACACATTTTATGCTTTTAATTATGGTTTATCTGAAAAGGTTCCTACTTACAGTAGGAATGCAGTTGACCCAAGTTTTTCTGCTTTTGAGGATTTACAGAGCATGTATTTGGAGGTCATGTCTGTTCCCAAATCTATATTTTAAGGAACCCCCCCCCCCCCCCCCCCCCCCAAAAAAAAAAAAATCTCAACTAAAATTCTCCTTATGGGACTTGGACCCCAATCCCTTGCTGGCAGGTTCAGACTCATCCTCCATGGCTTTTGCAAGCTGATTATGAGCATGCACAGCAGCAGCAGATGTTGCTTCAGCATGGGGCATCAACAATGGGTTGTGTAGTCAGTTGTTGCTTTGATCTGTGGCTGTTATCTGGAAACTGCAGGACTAAGTGAATTGCCAGCAAAAAATTTGAGTTCTGAAAGTGTCTCAGGAATAGATAAAAGTATAATGAATATGGTGTGTGAGGGTCATTAACATATATAAAATATAGATTTAGGTGTGGACATGCGCTTTAAGGCAAGTATGCATTGCACAATTTATGTAGAGGTTTAGTCTAATTTTTAGTACACCTTAAAAAACAAAAAAAGGGAATATTTGCACATTTCCAAAAAAATGTGCATCGTATTAACCCATTAAATGCAAGTGTCAAGTTGAAGGATCTTAGGAAGCCCAATGTAGTAAACGTGCTAGTATTTGCCTAAGACCAACAGTCACAGGCTATGAAGTATACAGTTTATCTTCCCTTCTTTAAATTGTGCGTTTCTCATAAAAACATGGTAATAAGCGAGATATTGGTGTGGATTTGTATTAAGTCCATGTTCTATTCTTTTTCCACCTATTAATAGTACCCAGGGTGAGGTCCTCAGCGCTGGGAACTGGCTGCATGACGTTTTTCTCCCACAGTTTCTGTCCTCTTTCAGAGGCGCATACAATCAAACAAATTTGCTAATTAACAGTATTAAACAATTTGCAGTGATGTCCATGTGATTAACCCTAAACATGAAATCTTCGCTAAATTAATATATTTTCTTTTCTCTCCAATTCAGGAGTTGACGATGTGAGTGGGCTGACATCTCCTTTCGTCTTGCTCATTGGTTGGTGCAGCTGAAAATGAGATTTATACTATTTCTATTGATTTAATAAAGTTGTGGCTTATTGTTGGTGACTTATTCATGGATTTTCTTCTTTGCTTCTGTCTGCAAGATATATAATCATATTTGGTTGTCACATTTTTGGTGGCAAATTTTGGCAAGACTTCTGGCAGCTTAGATCGGGATTCCTGAGACCAACAGTAATAAACCATAAAGTTTATACTTACAAATAAATACAATAAAAAAATAAAGAAATGAGTATTTACCCCTCCAAGTGTTAACACTCATTAATAGCAAAGTATGGTTTAATATAAAATAACGTGCTTATGGTAGTTATTTATAGTACAAGGCAATACACACCTTTTAATATTGTCCTATTGTTTGTCTTTAAAAACCTGGTTTGCTTAAGACCCTAGAATTAAGAGAACTATAGTGTATAAAGGTTTTTTGAAAAACTGTTTAATAGTACTTAGGACAGGGATACAGGATGGGTAATTCCTACCTCCCAATATTGTTTCTGTGAGGAGCATCAGCCCAAAGAAAACTGATTCTGCCAGTATTCCTCCTGGCTTCAGCACTATCTTTAATACAGGATTAGTTCAGGAATAACCTGGCAAACAAAAACTGTTAGTGCTGTAGCTCCTCAATGAAACAATATTGTAAGGTAGGAATAATCAATCCAACCTCCCAGCCCCAGGTATTTTCCATTTCTAGTATAGAGTATAGATTTTTTTTTTTAATCATAAATTGCAATGACATTGAGTAGAACAAGCCAACTGGCATAGGAAAATAGCTATTGCTTCTGTGAGATACACGTTGACTGTTTTTTTTAGTAAGCATGTATATTTTGTCAGGTTATCATGATCCCCCCCCATTAAATACCATACAGTTTAAAGTGGGTTTATAGAAGAAGGAAGGTTGGTGTAATGAGATTGTAGGCGTTTAATACGAAAGCATGTATATGGATAGCAAAATTATGAACATTCACAATTTCACTCTTAGATGCATAATAGCCCCTGCAAGGTGGCTGCTGACATTTAACATATCGTTTAGACACAGTATATGGATCCAAAATGACCAATCCAAATGCTGATAACCATGGGGTTGGTTATTTTAATGAAATATTCCCGTTACCTTTTATTTTTGCCGTTACCACTTGGCAATTTAAAGGATAACTGTATTGCCTCAATGCATTTTTTTTTTTTAATTGAATTAAAATAAGTAAAGGTATGCAGCCCTCCCCATACATTTTTTTTTTTTCCTGATTTCAAGCCTCTCTGCCTTCAGTTAGCCATACTGTGAAGGGGGCATAACAATTCTGTCTGCCTCTGTCATTTAAAGCTAGCATGCCAAAAAACACTTCTCCACCCACCCGTTATCAGCTGGATTACGTAGGCTGTATCTTAGCAGGACATTTCAAGTTTAACTGGCAGAGGAGGAGGGGAGAGGTTGTAACACATTCCCACCAGCCAATGATAAGTGCTATGGTAATCAAGGCCCTGGGCCCTCTAGGAGGCGGGCTTTTAGCGCTCCTCTTTGTTGTGTGAAGGGCAGCACAGTTGTAAATGTGAGTCTGTGATTTCAGCTGCTGGAAGTGTGGATATGTAATGGGGGTGATGTTTGTGACTGAAGTTATACTCTGTAATAGAAAATCCATTACACAGTGAAGCTGTCTCTGGAACAGTTTATCTAAAAAGGTAGTGGTTCCTCACTGACTTCTAATATCAAACAAGTTGTACACCCATGGAATAGTAAGTTCTCAAAAGTACTTACTGTAAAACCTGCATTTCTGTAAATTAAACTATTTAAAGGGGAGTTGTGGTCTCTAAACAAGTTAGGATTAAAAAACAAAAAAAAAAACTTCAAATGAACTCTAAATTACATCTCAATTTAAAATATATAAAAATGTATGAATGTCTCAAGTCTGAACATTATCCACAATATAATTTCTCTGACTAAAATCAGATGTGACTGCAGGCTGTTATTTAACCCTAACTTGTTGGGAGACCACAGTTGACCTTTTAAAGTAGAATATTAGGGATCTTGTGCCTCTTACAGTGTAATATATTACAAAAGGAGTATATACAAGGATTTTGGACAAGGAATGTGTAATCTGCCAAATGGTTGAGGTGAGTAAAGTGGCCATACATTAGGAAGATTTTTCTTACCCAACCGGGTGATCCTAAAACTGATCCTGCCTTTCCTGTTCTTCTTTGTGACCGTCATGCAAAATGAATGGGATCGCAAAGAACAGGAAAGGCGTGTCTGGCAGGATCGTTCTAATGTCGTGGGATCACTCGGTCGGATAAGTAAAAAGAATGTAACAAAAGTTAGTTATATGGTCTTACATGTAAAAACACTCTCAACCGTACACACACCTACTGCCCTAACACTCTATACCTGTGGCAGCCATACTTAAAGGGTAAAAAAAGTTAAAAAGAATGTTTATATATCCTCAAAGTTTTTATGGTTGTAAACACAAAAAAGACATACCCCCTCAACCAGACCCAGGTACAAACACCTTCTGATCTACCCTTTCATTTCTGTGGCAGTCATTCTTAAAGGGTAACTGTAGTCAAATCTTTTTTGACTAATCAATCGATTTCTCTTTCAGCCTTGGGGGACCCAGGCACAGCAGGGTTAAGTATTCCACCTCCAGGAGCAGACAATTAATTGAAATTTTGCATAGGCTCTGGTGCTCCTCCCTTTACCTTATATTCTGCAACACCAGCAGCCTGCTTCAGTTATTTCAAGTGTCCACTTAGGAGTTGGACTACTACAGACTACACAGAAATGGCAAAACAAGCCTTATGAACAATTGGAGGGTAACCCCTTCCATCCTTTCCCACCGTAATCCACATACAGACCTGGCTGTCCCCCCACATCTGTTCTAAAACAAAAACATTTTTTACCTGTTTTTGGGAATAGCTGGAAGGTAACCCCTTCCAGCCCTCCCACACCTTCTGGACACACAGACCAGGGCAGCTCCCCCCTCCTCTGATGTGCTCACTACCTTCATCTAAAACCTCTTTAAAGGGCATGTCCACCCCCAAAACTAAAATTTAACCCCTTACTGGCCACATCAAGTAGTTTAAAACAATCCTTACCTTACATTCCTGCTCAAAATAGTTCCCCTGCTGTGCCCCTCCAAAGTCCAGGAAACTGCTGTGTAGGAGCAGTGTGTGACTCATGCTGTGCCTGAGACTTCCTCAACCTCATCAAGGTTGAGGCATGCTCAGTGCAGCCCTCCCTGCCTCTCAGCCAATCACGGATGCGGCTGCCGGTCCCGCCCCCTGCTTTCAATTCCATGCAAGCTGAGGGCCTGAACACTGCAGCAGGGGAGAGAGGGCAGGTAAGTAAGAATCGGGGGACTTTCTAACAATTGTATTAATGCGGTTGGGGCTGGGGGAGCATGCCCTACCACATATCAAAAGTTAAATTTTGGGGTGGACATGCCCTTTAAGGAAAGGAGGGTCACTGCTCAAGTTCTTGGGTACAGGATCCAACAGTCCCCAGTGCGCACTGTTGTGTTTCCCTGCAGAGGTTCACATTACCGGACCAGCAATCCATGGACACATCTGCCTGGGGGTTCTCTGAAAGGGCGGGGGCTTCTCGCCTTGCGTGATCTTTTCCCTTGGCGCGACTTACAATATTCGCGCGGGGCTTCCCGTTCCTGCGCCTGCTAACCACCAGCAAGGCGATTGGCTCTCTCCAGGACTCCATTTGCGGCAGCCTAAAGCTCTGACCCGTCCCTGCCTATTCTAGCAGTTTGCTACAGCCTCTGCTTCAATTTAGTTCACTTAGGCAAACCGTTAGCTATCTTTTTGGGATTGCTCTGGGGGTGGGATTTCCTCCTCTATCTCCCTCTTTTAGTTCCTTCTCAGCTTTGCCTATTATATACCTATATTTTATAATCTCTTCCTATTATGGCCAGTAAGGGGTCGCTTCCGTCCCGTCAAAAGGGGAACAAACAACCACCGGTCGCAGTATCATATTATGTGCGACCTGCCAATCTGGTCCACGGTGCGCTTCTTGTAACGCGACCAATGACCCTCCGTCTGTGTGTCAAATGCCAGAATGGGCAAGAGCCATTATGGAATCGTTAGATTCTTTAAAACATTTACCAGAGGGTACTCAAATTTCAGCTCCTCAGGGGCTAAGTCATTAGCCGCCTCTATGTCCTCCCTGTCTGCTTCCATTTCACAGGACCTACAATCCAGACAGCTAGTGAATACAGAGAGATTCTAGACCTATAAGGCCACAGGAACCTGTTGCATCCTGTTTAACTGAATACGACACTCCCGAACAGGAGTCCCAATCTACTTTTACTCCAGAAACTCATAAGGTCAGTCCTTTCTGTTCTTAACATTCAGGGCTCAGAATCCCAAGAGGACCGTTCCAAAACACTCTTTTCTGGAGTTAAAAAAGCCTCGGTTTAATTTTCCTCCTACGACCAGTTAGACAAAATAGTCCTACAAGAATAGTCTGAACCAGAGTGCCGACCCCGTCAGTTCTGGCTCTTTAACACTATGTTCCCCTTCCCCAAGGCAGACCTAGATCGATGGGCCTCCCCTCCCATAGTTGACCCTCCAATGGCTCGACTCTCCAGAGCCACCACCATTCCCCTTTCCGAAGCAGCGACCATTAAAGACCCAAATGATCGCCACATTGAGGCACTATTAAAAATATCCTTTTCAGCCTCAGGGTCTGTTCTAAGACCCACCTTTGCCTCCGCTTGGATGGCAAAAGCTATGGAGGTATGGCTCAATCAATTATACCAAGATCTCTGTCCTGACCCAACAAAATCCCACCTATTAGAGATAATCCAGGATTTATCAGATGCTGCGGTTTATATTGGAGATGCAGCCTTAGAATCCAGCTGGCTAATTGCTCGGGGCTTCCGCCTCAGTAACAACGACACTAAGGGCCCTATTTATAAAAAATCGTTATCGTAAAATACCGATCGTTATCGTAAAATAACGACCGGGGTTTTACCGATAACGACCGTTATTTACCGATAACGGTCGTTATTTACCGATAACGACTGTTATTTACCGATAACGGTCGTTATCGGTAAATAACAAACGTTATCGGTAAATAACGACCGTTATCGGTAAATAACGCCCGGTA